>NQII01006557.1:45878-76389 GCA_002778355.1 Clitarchus hookeri
TTGCCATGACTATACTTTAACGCAGAGTATATACGCACACACATCACGTGTTTACAAAACACGGGGACGCATTTCGGCAGGCAACTCCTTACAAAAATATAAGACAAAATGCGTGTACAACTTATCCCCTAAAGTGATTATTATGGGAACTACTCACCCTCAAAATTAGAGTTTTAAAATGAGTTTGGTTGAAAATATCAGAAACCACTTGTGATTAAGAAACCAATCGATTGAATGGTGTTTTGTATAAAGGAGATCTTACACCTGTAAAAACGCGGTCGGTAATGTTATTCCCCTTTCTTTTGGAAACGGCTGTTGGCACCATATATTTGCATCAAAATTTATAACACAACGTTCTGAGAAATTCTTAAAGTCTACATGTGAATCAGTAGGTCTAAATTAACAATAAAGGTCGTATTGTAGGAACTTTGTGGTATGAGTCGTTATGGAATATGAGGTAGAAAACATAATAATACTATTAGCCACCTAGTTTAAAAGTTGTTTTAAAGTAGTATTACGTATTAGTAGTTAAAGTAAAGTAGTTAAAGTAAAGTAAAGTAGTTTTAAAGCTGAGCATTCAAAACACAGCGTTTTTTGAATACCAGGTAGGCAAACCACAACACAGAGTAAGGCAATTTAAATGAGGATTTCTCAGTCGCGCACATCTCCCTTAATAATCACTTGCTGATGAGAAAAGCGGTACTTACATTTAAGTCTCGTATTTTCTAAAGGAATATGCTGCTGAAGTTTGTACGTATGTTTTAGAAACACGTTTTGTATATATACAATTATATACACATATTTGAGTCTTTCCACCCTGACTCCCCTCATCAGCTTGGGGATCAATTTCTTGACATTCTGGTGCACTGATGATTATATGACGACTAAAGTGGCTCTATACTATTACTGCTTGGATTATATAATATTTTAATCGGATTATATTATTTTAATTCCATCCATAATTGTTGGAACTGCCAGATGGAAAGGGGGGGGGGACTGTTGACACCTTTTCGATCCCCCTCCCCCAGTAGTCACTCATCAGTCTGGAACCTTGTCATGACATTATTCTTTATCCTCGTACATTGCCCAGGTCTTCAGCATCTTGATTAGTTTCCTGTTTAATTGCCTTGGCACTCTGTGCCCGTAATATACCGCGGAATTAAAATGATGTCTGTAGTTTATTCGCGGTTTCTCACACTTTTTGAATCAAACCCTTGAAGAATAACCTCATGCATGACTTGCTTTGTTGCTTCAAAAATATGTCATGTATCTGAACCATTTTATACTTATGTTAACATAAAAAGAACCTCATTTTTAATGAAGTTGAACTGTTACTTATATTTTATCTGTAAATTACATTATTTCATTTATACGTAACATGAATAGAAACAGAGAGAAAGTAGGTGTGTCGACAGCGCCTAGTAAGAAATAGTTCACATGCTCAATATTATTGGACTGAGTGCGCACGAATGCGGTGCACTGCTCCGATTTCCTAGACTCGGTTAAGCTTTGTTTGCACGAAGCGGAGGAATATCCTGGAAGTAGAACTTTAGCAGAACTCAGAAAAGTTGGAAGTATATAACCGTGAATGGAATATATTTTGCAACCCATTCCTAATTTATTTTCTGACGAAGGTATTGGGAGAGTCTTAATTAAAGAAGTTACAAGTCAAACGATTAGTCATATAAAACAAATGCCTTGAACAAATGAATTTACGAGGCTATGTATTCACCGTATAAGTTAGTGTTGCGTACATATTTATTGCTTGAAACAATATCCACCTGTCTTGATATATTACGTACTGAATTTATCCAATAGTTTAAATTGACCTAGGATAATAGGTGAATCATTGCTTTCATTTTTTCCCTATTTAAAATATCGCAAACGTTCCAAACATCCAAGGCGTGTTTGTACGCCACAAGGGCATGCGTGATAATCAAGGTGCAGAGTCACTCACATTTTTTTTTTTATATGTATTTGCGAAGAATTGTCCCGACATTACCGAGTATTCGCGAAGTATTTTAATATACTTAATAGTATTTAAGTTTACGTTATATTCCGTGCTGTGTACAGGAGTCGCAAATTTTATGCAGGGATACACCGGCATCGACGCATGTCCTATTTAAGTCCAAGCGGAATTTCCCATTCATGTGCTATACATTTTTTTTCCCCAATGAAATAACAGAATATGTCTTACTACAGCGCATTTGCATTCCACAAATGCCTTCATATGTAATCGCCGAATGTTATTCATCCGTTATCTGGTAATTATAAAACGGCATGAATATATTGATAATTATAAAATTATGCTGCAATTAAGTTATAATTATTTGACAAAAGTACACACTTTATGCTTGCTCTACAGCGTAATACCTACATATTGCCAGAGAGCTATAGTACACTTTAAGCCCGAATCAGTGATATCAGTCAGTGAAATAATATTCACTGAAAGCCAGTTGATAAGTTACTGCTGACTGGCAGATCAAGCAAATGAACTGAGAACAAGTGACTTGCGGCAGTGGAATTCTCGATATTCAATGGGAATCACAAATAAATCAGTGAAATTCAACCATCATATTAATTAGTCATCTGGCACTGATTATCAGTAGCTCAATTTTCACCAGTTTTCACTGATTTGGCTCAATTCTCACTGGCTCAGATTTTGAGTGTGGTAGTTTCGAAATACAGTAGGTATCAATACAATTGAAATAAGCTAGAAATAAGCAAATTCAATACGGCTTCACAGAGTACTGAATAATACAGAGGTGCAATGGTGGAGTGTACTGTGAACTTAAGACACACAAGCCAGCAAAATGGCCGCACCGGGCCAGCAAAATGGCGGAACGTCGTTCAGCAGCCAGCCATTCTGGAGACTTATTTGCCAGACTGCAGCCTAATAGGGAGTATTCCATAACGAGCAGTATAGGTTGTTCGCGGTAAAACGAGCACTTTTGAGAGCCCTGATTAAGATCTACTTGTGTGCACGTCATGTATTCTTCCGCCTTACGTAAAATTAACATTGCCATGGGCCTCATCACTTTATTCATGTGTCGGTCAAGTGGAACTGTGAAGTTATTAGAAAAGTAAATATTATACACATCTGCTCAGTTTTACACTTCAATGCATAAAAAAAAAAAAACAGAAAGCGAAAGAAATAATTAACGTTATCACAAATTGTTACCTCGACACTTTTTATCCGACGTTAAGACATGGAACTACTTTCCATTTATTGTTACCAACTAGACTGGGCGCATGTAACCCAGTGCACCCGTTAAAATATACGCAGGAAGCTGCAGTGACTTTTTCATTAAGTTGATTTCAAAAGTGCTCACTATATCGTGAACAGCATTTAACCAATCGGACTCAATGCCTGTTTACACAACTTCGAACGATTAATGAGTCACCGAGTTCGGTTACATCAAAGAAACCGACACGCCGTTTCGCTTCTGCATGCTTCCCTATTCTGTGACGGCGTATGAGACCGAGCCTCGAAAAGGGCCGCGGTAGTGTAATGGTCAGACTGCTATCCTCCCATCAAGGCGAACCGGGTTCGATTCCCGGCGGGGTCGACCCCAGATTTTCACACGTGGGAATCGTGCTGGACGATGCCTCTGGTCGGCGGGTTTTCTCGCGGATCTCCCGCTTCCCCCGTACTTGCATTCCGGCGCTGCTCCATACTCACCTCGCCTCACCCTCATCGACTCTCAAGACCTCGATGTTAAGAGCCACCTAAATCTCTTCAAAACGCGCGAAGGAGCCCGAACTGCGAAGGAGTAAGATGCAATCGATCAGACAAAATCCTTAAGGCTGGTGTCCTGTTAAAGGCCGATTCACACTGATCTGAAAATAGAACTTGTTGGGTTCACTTTGAGTTGTTCCTATGTTCAGGTATAGATCGCTCAGTAGTGTAGCTACATTAAGGCCTCCGTCTACCTGAAACTTTTTCCCGCGTTTAGGCCGAGAAGCGCGGGAGCGATAAGGGCGACACTGCCACGCGCATCAAGTATGACATCGCCGGTNAAGGCTGGTGTCCTGTTAAAGGCCGATTCACACTGATCTGAAAATAGAACTTGTTGGGTTCACTTTGAGTTGTTCCTATGTTCAGGTATAGATCGCTCAGTAGTGTAGCTACATTAAGGCCTCCGTCTACCTGAAACTTTTTCCCGCGTTTAGGCGGAGAAGCGCGGGAGCGATAAGGGCGACACTGCCACGCGCATCAAGTATGACATCGCCGGTAAGCGCAAGGCTCTGAACTGGCGTGCAGTGTTCTCGACGTGCTGCGTGTGCCTATGGGACTTTCAGCGGTGACCATATTATTTTATTAGTGGGAAGTCTTTAGGAAGGTTCAGTGCAGGCCCCTATAGTAGTTTTGTATGTATTTGAGGCCGTTTGTAGCGGTTTTGGAGTACTCTGAATTGATGTTTCTAACGTACGTGATATTTTGAAAGTACTTAACAGCTCTCGTCTGAAGTGTGTGTTCTTTTCGTAGATCAGCACGTTGGACGCACGCTTAATAGTTTCGTTGAAAAGCGTATATTTGGGACACTCTGCAACGCAGTTCAAGCGCCAGGTAGACGGGCACCTTAAATTAAGAATGACGTAACGTTACAGTTTCCATGCAAGAAGTAGACTCAACTTCAACATAACGCTAAGTAAACGCAGTGTAAGGAGAGCAAATTAAAGCAACAACTTTTTATTTTTACTTGTGTGTATTCGTCTATAATTAATATCAACTTCCGTGTGAACTGTATATTTTGTTAATCGCATACGATCGTGATTGCTGTNACGGGCACCTTAAATTAAGAATGACGTAACGTTACAGTTTCCATGCAAGAAGTAGACTCAACTTCAACATAACGCAAAGTAAACGCAGTGTCAGGAGAGCAAATTAAAGCAACAACTTTTTTATTTTTACTTGTTTGTATTCGTCTATAATTAATATCAACTTCCGTGTGAACTGTATATTTTGTTAATCGCATACGATCGTGATTGCTGTNTGTATTCGTCTATAATTAATATCAACTTCCGTGTGAACTGTATATTTTGTTAATCGCATACGATCGTGATTGCTGTTTAAGTGTTAATCTAGCTTGTGCGTGTTTTACCGTGAAATTAAAAATCTCAAGACTTCCAAATATAACAAAAATCTTTGAGTGCAAAATACAACAATTTAGGTGATAGACCAGGTTATTATTGGCTCATAGATGAACATGTCTGAAATATTATTATAGCAAATTTTTCATTTACATATTTTCGTATGTAAATTTACTATATTTTATATATAGGCCAACATGAATGTATACATACACAAGCCTTTTTAAGATCCCAAATACAACATATTTGGTATAGGCTGTTCACGGCAAAGTTAGCACTTTTGAAAGCCCCCTTATTTGGGTTAATAGTAGATAAATATATTTTATTTTAACCTCAGACGTTAACTTCTGAGTGCCGTGGAATATACACACTGCGTTTATTTTATTTATTTTAAATGTTTATTTTAAAACGTGGTTAAAGGATAAAAATTTGCTGAAAGGAAAAAGTAACTAAAGCCTCAACAGTACTCACTTTACTGTGAACAGCTTATGGCACTGCATCACTACTTATCTAAGACGAGCCATTATTTAGTCAAGTGTGAATACAGATACGATTTTATAAAAATTTAGCCCCAGGATTAAAGCAAAGTTAAAATAAAGAGCTACATCTTAACTTCAAAGTGTATCGGCCTTTAAGGAAGAGACGTTACGTTGCAAAGCTTGGGGAATGAGAAGAAGAATATCTCATTCCATATCATTTATCATCATCAACTTAATGGATTATGCCATATGGCATGTTTCGCCTCACGACTATATCGCACTTGGCTTGAGGAGTACTTCCAGGCATGTTTTGGAAAAATTTTTTTCTTCCATTCTGTTAATGTGCCGAGTTCATCACCTTTCATACTTATTTATTCTACTCTAATAATTCCGTTTCTTAACCTATCCAGCCTCAAACGTTTTTTATACTATATTTATTTTCATTTCACCGTTGCTTACTTTTCAGATAATATATTTGAAAACGAGGGCTATCAGGGCAAAATGCATATCTCAATAGACATTTTTAAGTTTGCTATGTTTTTCCCATGTTGCTTCTTTTGCACGTGTAACAGTATTATAGGTTAACTCATTATTTATTCTTTTTTCAGTCTCACGTGAGAAAATACAGACTTAAATGAGTCCATTTGGATTTCAGTAATTCTGTAAAGTAGTTGTGTATGTAATAATAAATATTGAATTTAAGTATAAAATATTAACAGTAAGTTATAAAAAAAACTAAAAAAGATGGCAGGGATACCAACTCCTTAACAGCCAAAAGCAATTCAATTTCTGCTTGTTTCCTACTAGCTTCCTTTTGTTACATTGCCCTATTTCCATTCCTGTGTATTGGTCAGACTTCTCGCCTCCCATCTAGGCGAACCGGACTCGATTCCCTGATTTTTGTATGTGGGAATTGTGCTTGATGATGCCGCTGGTCGGCAAGTTTTTTCGGGGATCTCCCGCTTCCCCCCGCCCGTTCATTCCGGCACTGCTCCATACTCACAACGCTTCACCCTCATCGGCTTTCAAAACCTCGATGTTAGGAGCCGCCCAAATCTCTTCTTCCATTCCCATAAAGAAATACTGGCGATGCCATTAACTTATAAAATTTAATCTTTGTTTCACGCCTCCTTTTATTTCCCAGAGTTCTTCTTATAACTCCACAAGTACGATGATATCTCAAGGGCTGAATCTGTGTACATTTATCTCGAACATGAGTTAAGTTGCATCCTAAATAGTTGAAATAAGTTTCCTTGACCAGACTCCAGAAGCTTTGGTAGCGAGTGAGTGAAGAGATTTGGACGACTCTTAGCAGCGAGGTCTTGAGAGCCGATGAAGGTGATTGAGGTGAGTATGTAGCAGCGCCGGAGATCCCCGAGAAAACCCGCCGACCAGTGGCATCGTCCGGCACGATTCCCACATGCGAAAATCCGGGAGTGGNAGATCCCCGAGAAAACCCGCCGACCAGTGGCATCGTCCGGCACGATTCCCACATGCGAAAATCCGGGAGTGGCCCTGCCGGGGATTGAGCCCGGTTCGCCTGGGTGGGAGGCGAGCAGTCTAACCGCCCAGCCACCGCGGTCCACTTGGTAGTATGATCTTGTGTGTTAAGTTGTTGATTCAGCAGAAATTATTTTCCACCAGAATTCATGATGAACGGTGGAGTAGTTCCTGAGATATGATGTACAGACATAATTTTTTGGTGGTGGTGGTGCATTCAAAAACCAATAACGACTGTAGCTCCATCGTGAATTTAGCGCGCATACGCTCTGTTTCAACCCACCAAGTTTCGTTCAGATTGGTTTCATGCTTCTAGAGGTATGACATATAAAACTAACAGACTAAAACTGATATTCTGAAATATAGCGACTGCTCTATGAACTTTATAGTTGGCCTTTCATATTACTGACAACTTACATGACGAATCTGATGGGGCTAGGTTAAAAAAACTACTGAGATATATTCGAGCTTAATGTTTACGGCTATGTTGTCTTTCAACATGGAGTACTTGAAGAGTTATCAATCAACATGTTTGGTGGACACAGAAAGTACTGCCATCTTGCCAAGCTAGGATCAAATGAATTTAATGGCTTTTTTAATCGAGTGACTGGTAGTTTGATGAACAATCGGGAAGGTAAGACAGTATTATCCACCATTAGCACGTCGCACCTTTGGGGCGGCAGTTCTTGTGTGGCCTGTGCCGAGTGTGAATGAGAGTGACGAGGACAGCGTACGTCGAGGCGACTTGCTTCCCAGCGACCGGGGAACGCAGTGCGACTGCTGGAAGTGCTCGGGGTACTCCCAGTATAGTACTGGAGAGTGGAGGCTGTCAATTCCTAGTAAAGTTCGCTCGATAAGAGACTGATATTTTAATATTGTACAGTCATTTATGATAACATTGTAACAATTAAGGGCAAATTTACACCACGAATTTTGATTCAAAATGAAATATTTACAACCCCTTACTTTGACACATAATTTATGATTACCATTTATATCTGCGAGTAACACAATACTGTACAGAGATTTTCCGATTGTTTACTCGAAATTAAATTAGGCATAATTTACAGTGCAGAAAGTGTACTCCAAATGACTGTAATTAAAAGTATTAAAATATTAACTTCAAAATTTATTTTAATGACTCTAGCTTTTTTTGCACTTTTGTTATTGATATTGTAAGGACTGTTCTTAACATTTTATAACAGAATTTTTCGTTGAATTTACATTCATTATTGTAAACAGCAGGTGATAATTTTTCTATAAAAATAGAAGCTGTGTATTTTGTCGCTAATATTGCAAATGAATTAGGAAACTGAATTTATCTCTTTCATTTAATTAAATAAAAAATTCCATCCTGCCATGAACCCTGCTACTCCTAGACATTTGCTACTCTATTAGTTATAAATCGTCTTCTGAAAATTACTGGGATTGGGACCAAGTTTACCTCCCAAAACTGGCTACCCTGAGAATGGCGAACAATTATAGACAATGTCAGAACCCTTTGTTGGTACAGAATTGAGACGTTACATATGATTTAATTGGAATGAATTCCCATACAGAAACAGACCCCGATTGCATAATCAGCTTGATTCAAGCTTGAATCAATCTTGTCATGACATGCCTGTAAACTTGCAGCAAGCTTACTTTGCAAGCCAGCAAACTTAAATCAACCTCGAAGCAAGCTAACCAGTCTCCACACGTCAAGCTTGTAGCCAGCTTGATTAGTTACACTTACTGCAAACTTACTTTGGCTAACTGAAAATATGATTCAAGCCATACGCCAGTTTGTCATTAGCAAGTGTGTGCGAGAAATTTGGTTTGAATCAAGCTTGAATCTCACATGATGTGACAAGCTTGCCCTGCAATGCAAACTCAAGTTCAATGGCAAACTTTCCACAAGCTTACATGCTATCTGGGGAAGAACTAAACGGTGATTAACACTTCCAGACAAGTTGTCCTATAATTGGAATGTTGCACAAGAAGGTTCTTTAATGATCGAAACTATGCACAACAGAAAATAGTGCCCAATTATGGCAATCCATTCGCCATTGAGTCTATATCTGCTGTCTAATGAAAAAACTGCAGACAATTACATCCAAAGCAAATAAATTATTATTGGTCCTGATGTGCGACAGAGGATTATGGTATTGTTCCGAATAAAAAGTACGTTCTTTACAACACCTTAAATTATACTTTTATGTGTGACCTAAAGGATTAAGATAATGGGGTGTGAAAAGCTGGACGTGAAGAGATATCAGTGTGCACTTTCATCTGGTAGCGCTGGACGAGGGGTTTGGAGGATCTGTGCGCAGCTGGAGGGAGGTGGGAGATGCCGGCCCCAGGCCCCATGTTGGGCGCCACCTGAGCGCCGGGCGAACCCGACACCGCCCTGGAGGCAGCATGCGGGCACTTCTCGGGTTACTCCCTCCTCGCGGTGCGTCACGCACCATCGCCAGTCATCACGAGCCTCCTGCAAGGGCTTCCCATTGTCTTCCAGCACCGCCCTGCCTCTCGACCACAGTGCTGCATCCACACCGCCACGCACCGGCCTGCTCTATCCACAGTGTTATTCCACAGAGGAGGGCCTGACCTGAGCTGGCATGACTCGTCAATGAACACCACTCATCACCAATCCACAAGCTTCCATGCTGCCTGTTCCTGACAGGTCACACGTGCTCGGCGATGCTCAGGTCGTAACGGTAAACATCGTTAGGGATGCTGCGACACATCCCACTATGCCTGGATACGGTACTGGTGTACACAACTGAGTCAAATTATGTACTGAAATCATTATTTCCAACAGGCTTGGCGCGAATCATATATATGTGCATGCAGAGAGGAATTATGAGCACTTCATCGGATGTTGCACTTTGCTCACGTCACGTCTCCGTTTTTCTCGCCCTCTCTGAACAAATGCCTTTTATTGGTCCGGTGTGTTGGAGGCGTGTCAAACTTCTCGTGAGTTTGTAACACTAGTCGTATTTGTGGCCTAGTGTTTGTAAGGTCTTCGTGTTCAGGAACGTATTTTATACTTGAGCAGTTTTATTCTGCAGAAAAATATGTTTTGAAGAACTGGCATTTTATTTCATGCTCCTTTTTTTTTTTTAGCAAAGAAAGTACTAAATTGAAGAGGTAGTAGGTGCACGACTTTTAAAACCACCGGAATTATTAATAAATCATCACCCGTGCGGTGTTGGAAGTGTTAATGGTACCATATATAAAATAAAGTCGGCGCTATTTTCTTATTGGCTCGTGCAACTGAGAAGAACAAGTTTCCTTTTTGACGTGATTGGAAGTGATTGGGCAGTCTTATAGTTAATTGATTCCTTTTGGTGGATAACCGTCCAAGGTGGGTCAAACAAACAACTGTAGTGAGTGAAGAGGTTTTCAGAGCCGATGAGGGAGAAGTGAGGTGAGTACGGGAGATACCCGAAGAAAACCCGCTGACCAGAGGCATCGTCCGGCACGATTCCCACATGCGAAAATCCGGGAGTGGCCCCGCCGGGAATAGAACCCGGTTCGCCTAGGTGGCAGGCGAGTAGTCTAACCACTACATTATCGCGGCCTCCAAATTGTAGTACAGTGACAAAAGTAACACAAATGCACTTAGGTTTTAAGTCAGTACTGTCTTCAAATAATCACACAACTCTCACAATTTTCTTCTCATGAAATTCCAGTGGTGACACTAATTTTTGTGGTGTCATTGCCAAAATGCCAGTTTTAACGTTTTTCACTAGTTGAAACTAACCATGACAAGCGGAAACTTAAACTAGACTTTGGAGGTGAAAATCTTCTTCTTACATACTATTCGTAGGAAGACTTCGCCGAAATATATTGATCAGGTTTTGGATAAAACCTTTTCTATTAAAACTCTCCTCTCCTTTAGTGACCTGAGTAGGGGAAGGCGGTCTGTCACTTACTTACCACATAAACCTTGTCGAAGAATGTTTGAAATACAAAATTTGTTACGAAACAATACACGTGTTGACAATATGTTTACTTACGAAAAGGAAACATTCCACAGACGACGACGGAATTGTACCTTCAAAATATTACACATTTTATAAATATTATTTTTAAGCCCTCCGAAACCGTTAAAAACTGCTTTTTAAGACTGCTGTATCTTGAAACATACTACCCGCATGTGAGCGAAACAACGACACAGGAGTCTAATAAACTTTCTACAGACTCTCCAACAATAAAATAACAGGGTCACAGCTTAAAGTCCCAGTTCAGAGCCTTGCGCATAGCGACGACGGGGCACTCTATGTGCGCGACAGTGTAGCCCTTATCACTCCCGCGCTTCTGGACCTTAAAAGCAAAAAAACATATCCAGGTAGAGGGGCGGCCGTGGTGGCTGAGCGGGTAGACTACTCACCTTCCACCATGGCAAACCGGGCTCAATCCCCGGCCGGGTCACTCCCGGACTTTAGCATGTGGGAATCGTGCCGGACGATACCGCTGTTCGGCGGGATTTCTCGGGTATCTCCCGCTTTCCCCCACCCTTTCATTCCGGCGTTACTCCATACTCACCTCGCTTCATCGGCTCTCAAGACCTCGATGTTAAAAGCCGCCCAAATCTCTCCACTCTCTCTCCTCTACAATAACCCTTATATAAATATGTATAATACTTATATAACTTGATAGTCAAAACTAAATATGAATTAATATGTTTTGAAGTGATCTAAAATTTCAGACTAAAATCTGGCTCTTTATTATAAGTACATCACAATAAAATTGTATTTTTTAGCACTCGATAGTTGCACAAGACCGTGGGAAAAAAATCTGTACTATTATAAGTATAAAGTCAAATACTAGTTATAAACAGAGATAAAAAAAACTGTTCACTAATAATCAAACATTTAATTCATATAAAATAAATTATTTTTAAAAATGGAATTCTTTAAAATTTACTTAAAACAGTTTCAACAGATGTACATTTGACTTCTAAGCAACTTCGTGTGCTAGCCAAGTTCGGAGTATCTGTTTACCGTACTGGGAATTAGCGCTAGGGTGTACATCATAGTGACGTCACAGTTGGAGCCAAGTATGGACATCTGTATGCTTGGAGGGAATCCGGACGCGACCTTTGCCAGAGCTCTGTGTTGACAAGCTAGTAAGGTCGACAGCTAGCTAGCAGAGTCTTCAGAGATGGAATCACTTGCTTGGACAGGCAGGAGCGGCGAAGATGGCTGACCAAGGCTTGTAGTATGGAACCATATCGCAGTTCGACTGGGGGGATTCAAGCTAATTACGTGAACTAACATCTGGATGGACGAACTCGGGAACCGAACCCGCGTCCTCCCGAACGCGAGTCCAGTGCTGTGGCACGACTTAAATGACAGGAAGGATTTATGCACGGAGACTTTCATGAGTAGACGAACGCATTGCTTTTTAATGCCAGCCTGAAATTAAAACATGATTTTAAAACTCTCTTTACTGGCGAGAAGACCCCTTAGCCCTGCCTCCTAAAATGCTCTATGTAACCAATTCGCCGTTGTTTTTCTGAAGCCCTGCTAAATTTTTTCTTTCAGGATATTCCTCCGCCTCATGCAAACAAAGCTTAATCAATTTCAGTGAACTACACGGAAGGGACAGCGCACCGTATTCTTGCGCACACACATTAATAATAATATTGTTAAAGTACACTTTCCATAAGAACTATAACTTACTAGGTATTACCAACACTCCTATTCTCTCCCTGTTTTTATTCATACTAATTACAAATTAAATATTATAATGCATAAATAAAATATAATTAAAAGTTCAAATTGACGAACAATAAGATACTTTGTTGCTTACAGAAGTATAAAACGTATGTGATGCATCACATATCTAGGAAACAACCAAACACGACATACATGGTGAGATTTTTCAAAGGTTTGATTCGAAAAGTGTGAAGAACCCACGAATAGACTACAGCCCTGCCCTTACGATCTGTAGAAACTACTGCTAATCTCGACAGCTCCAGTAATCGCTCCACTAGTGTCTCGTCAGTACCGTCATGTCTAACAAAGCGCTGCAAGAGAGCACTACATTTAATGATGCAACCTCTGTGAACGATGTCGTTAACATATCTTCTGACTAAGATGTTATGGATTAGTACAGTTATAAACCATGGACGTGTGTCGTTGAACATAACTTACATTAACTTTGTACATAAGCCATCCCATTACTATACTTTGATTTCTTTGCATTTAACGTTACTGGTTTTTCGTTTTGTAAATTTTAAACTGATTTATTCTATAATGTTTATATATTTTTCACATAATAATGCATTATATTTTTACCATAACTGTTATCGGCAAATTGAAGTTTCAAAGCTTTATACTCTTTATTTTGGAATTTATGACTTAAACAATTGCCTTAATTAAGTCGAATTACTTTTCTTTGAGAACAGCTGATACACCTATATTATTACTTCTGTAGTAATATTTTTATAACAAATATAAAAATAAATTTCAAAAATGTTTTATTTAAATATATAAAAATCAAATATCAATTATTTAAAAATTGTTTTGATTTTAAAAACTTTCAAAGTAAGTTTAATAAGTTTACAAATAATTTAATTATGTTATAAAACTTGAAGATTTTCAAGAACTATATAGTTTTATTAATAGACCCAATTCATATTATCTTAATTTTGTCTATAAAGTGTTTAGAAAATAAGCGTAAAAATGATTTTGATAATACTTTATCTTAAGTAAAAATAAATATAAGATCTATAATAAAATTCAAATAAGTACCAAAATATATTATTTTTTCAATGAGAAAAATATCATATTAATAAAGATAATATATTATAAGTTTCGGCTAACTTTGAAAGCCAAAGAAAAAATAGCGACTAGAAATACGCAATAAAAATTTGTGTGTCGTCGGTGTTGTTTTGAAGTGGAGCATTGTGACAATTAAGTAAATGTCAACGCGACAGACCGCCCATAGTTGAAATGGACTTGTGTAACAGAAATAGCGGCGTCTCCAGTTTGGTAGTTTGGACCATACACGTGATGAGAAAATGAGAGAGGTTGTGATTGTAGAAAAATACGTAATTGGCGCGGTAAATACAAAACATCCACCCCGGTGCGGCTGATAAGAAAGAAGCGAGGAAAGTAGGTGGCCCGAACGGATATTGAAGGGAGGGAGCCCTTTAGGGGAGGAAAGAAACTTGGATAACCAGTTTAAGGCCCAGCGTTGCATGCTATATCTAATTCTTTAATTTCCGGTTTATTTAAGTTCTTGCGAAGAAAATTTTTTAAGTAATGCTACTATACAAGTTAGGCTGTTTGCCTTACTCAGCTGTACAGGCATAAAATCCGAACTATCGATGTAAAATTTTGTTGCAAATAGCGTGACGTAAACTTTAAAATACCAATACTTTCCTGCCTTCTTAAAACTGCCAAATAACACGTGGTATAACTAAGTTAAAAAAATATATTGATCACATCGCAAGATGTAAATTTTCTATAGTCAGAAATTTTGAGTAATTACTCTGAAACTGAAATCGCGCAGAGGACTTTAAAAAGGTTATTGAGAAGAGGATAGTGCATAAATGTCATTACGCTGAATTGTTCACTTCGACTACAATATCACCTCAAGTTTACATAAACAAGTACGACACCCAGAAATGTACGCTGTTACAGTCAATTTATGGTATCTTACCCCTTTTTGACACAAACCTTTGAAAAATCACCCCAGATGAAGTAACACCTTTGCCTGTTTTACATATGAAGCATATGCCACAGACATTTAACATAGTTATTGAAGTTTAAGTATTATGGTTTCGATTAATGAAAGTTTCGCTTCCATACCGTTTATAAATAATAAGAACACTTCGTAATGAATATTAATTATAATCATTGACAGCAGTACTGCGTTAGCAACGGGTAGTAAAAAAGTAGTTTACCTGTAAAATATTATTATTATAAACTGAGTTTTGGTTCAGCATTTTTCTAGTAAACGTTTTATATCGAACAATTTATATTCTCGGGTAGCACTGGCGGAAACACATTTCAGTAATATATGTTTTTTTTACTCTGATTAGCGCAAAATACAGTGCTCAGACTGTAGTCTCCTCGTGTAATTGTTTTGCGCGGAGGAAGAATGATAAAGTTTCAGGTAATGTGCAGCGGAAGGATGCGTGATCACTGCCTGAAAGTAGAGACCCTCTAGCAGGGCTTCAGACAAGCGCGACCTTGCCGTGGATCGACAAACGAAACTTCGTGATAAAATAGTAATGTATAGGTGTTCAAAATGAGATGCACAATAAAACGGCCCGTATCATCATGTAAGGAAAAAATCGAAACCTTTTTGAAGTTTCCAGAATCTCCAACCTTGTGCTGCCATCTTGCGAGGGACAGGCGCGTCATCTGTTACAACACGCCCTTCCACGCTGTCTGTTGTCCATATCCCCAACTACACCCAGAAACATATTATAGTTTTGTTGTTTAGAATAACGTATTTACGCGCATATACAAATGGTTTTATTTTCCCGCGGGCTCTGTATAATTTTTAAAGTAACATATATTTCATGGACAACGATTTGGAGTAGGGGCTTACAAGTGATTTATATTCGGCCGGTAATCGTTCGTCTACGTAAATTATACGCCATATTGTTCTCTCGAAACCCATATCCTTGTTTCCGTAGAAAGTTAGACACGCGTGAATAGTTTTTAAGCAATTCTAACGTTATTCCACGTCACATATTTCCAACTAGAATATATTAGCTATAACGTCCAAAGTGTGATAATAGATACAACAGACCGTCTCGCAAATGTTAACCCAAATTCACTATCTCGGACAAATTAAAAAAGAGTTAGCAAATATTTAATTATTTGCAACATTTTATGTTTTTACTTTTATAACCGACTTATTTTTTTTAACAGATGTAAGTCTTAAAATATCTTAACATTTGTTTAGCATTACAGTACAATGAGAAGTGGATTAGGTGACAGCGTGTTGATAAAAAATACAGCCCCGACGTGACGGACCAGCTGATGGCGGAAGGATACGTAGCCAGATGTAAACAGTGGCGCTACTTTCGCCGAGCTGTCAAAAAGTGGCCTTCTTATATGGTACAGAATATACCACGAGATAAGCGGAGCAACTGTAGGTCTGTGCGCTCGGAGCCACGCAGCTCTACCTCCTTTTCTGCAGAATGGAACAGTAGCCCGCGTTTTGTGTGATTGTGCAATTACGCGGAAGAGGATAAAACAACGCACGTCTGCAGCCAGTCTTGGAATTCGATCCCCCCCCCCCCCNNCCAGACTGCGCAGTTGCTTCTAGGTGGAAAAACTTCCCAGAAATCTGGTTCCGAAAGAAACGTTTGCTGTAGGAACTAATTAGTTTTTTAATATTTTTTTTTAACCTACTCTGAAACTAAGTGTTATGTATTAGTCCGCGGTAGGAACGGGATTATTGCGCTTCGGGGCTAACCCCTTACGCTTACAAGGGAAGGAAAAACCTGCAAGGAGACATGCATCGCGGCAAAGAGGGATTGGGTTTCCCATGGCCGAGTTAGGCCATGAGAAACCTCCCTAGTGTACTTATAGTTAACTAACTACATCTAGAAGAGAAAGGGAAAAACCGGCACAGACGCCGTAAAAACCCTTTCGAGAGGAAAGAATTAAGAGAAAATGCTACAGGATAAAGATAGGTGGGTACCATGCTCTTTATTATTGGGAGAGGAGAAACTAGTAGAGAGGTGGCTGGGATCTTTTCTTAATTTGCGCTGGTTTAACCAGAGTGATGTAGAACATCACTCTGGTGGGGATGGAACTAACTATATCACAACAATCAGTGGCGGCGAAACCAGAGAGTTTGGGGGAGGGGGGGGACACATAACTTTCTACTAATCTGCTGTAAGGGTCCGCTTACGAGAAGGAATAATAAACTCCTACTAAAACTATGGCTTTTGTGGTTAAATTATACGTAAAGACAAATTTCCGGTATTATTTTCAAATTCGATTTTCATTAGAATTTGTTATGTTTCTAGTTGAATTTTGCGGTATTTATAGAATATATACGATTTGATATTTGTTTGTGAATGGCGTCAGTTATCACATTAAAGTAAAAATGAGTGTATACGTGTTATGGTAAGTTTCGAGTAAGCATTAATATTAAACTCGACAGTAACAATTTTTCTGTGATATTGTAATATTTAATTATGTTAACCGTAATTTAAAACACACTTAAAATACAGTAGAATCCCGATAATTCGTATTCTCAAGGGACTGAATGTTAAATACGAATTATCGAGATATTCGAATTAGCGGGATTACCAATAATCGGGAGCAAAAAAAGAAAATAAACATAATAAACGATATTAATGCAAATTTGCATTAATATGTAATGATAAACGCATGGCTACATATTATGTATACATATGTACAGTATATATAAATCAATAATTACATCAATAAAAACACATAAAAGATTTAGGTTTAAAAAATTTGTAATTTTCTTTTGGTGCAAGCCCTGCAGACGGGTATTGTCAATTTCTTTGTCAAGCATTTTCAAAGCAGAAAATACTTCATCGCCAACGTCTGATTACGCTAAGAAATGGCGCATGTTGTTGATGTATTGTTTAGCTACTTTAGGTGTAATTGTCAGCACATCATGTTCGTCATCACCTTCACCATCAATATCCTGAGATGGAGCCAAAATTTCGTCATCAGTTAGAATCCCCGCTACCGCAAGACCACCGTCAAAATGGACGAAATCTTCAAACGTTATAGAATTTTCTTCATTTTGAGGAAGACGATTCCAATTCACAGGGCATTCTAAGTATTGTTCCTTTACTGCTGATGAAAGTTCCACCTTCGTGAATCCACAGCACGAAAAACGTTTTTATTGTGCTTTCGCTAACACTTTGCCACGCCTAGTGAGCAATGTTCATGGCTGAAAATAAGGTGATTTTATGATCCTTCCCATCCTCGATGCTGTCAAGGAGTTGCATCACTACTTCCTTGCGGTAACAGGTTTTGAACGTTTTAATTATGCCCTGGTCTAGAGGCTGCAGCTTAGAAGTAGTGTTGGCAGGCAAAAACACAACATTAACATGACTGAGCGATGGGTTATTGTTGTGGGCCGTACAATTATCCATTAAAAGCAGACTTTTTTGCTGCCTGTTCTCCATATCAGCATTCACTGATCGTATCCATTCCTTGAATAATTCGCCCGTCATCCACGCTTTTTTGTTTGCACAATAGGTCATCGAAAAAGTTTTTATGTTTTGAAAACATCTTGGTTTGGCTGATTTCCTTATCATGAGCGGTCTTAATTTCTCAGATCCATCCATGTTGGCGGCCAAAAATACGGTTACACGTTCTTTACTATTTTTTTCCTCCATGACACTTTTCTTCCTTAAAACACATTGATCGGTCGGGGAGACACTTATAAAATAACCCCGTCTCATCGGCATTAAAAATGTTGTTGGGCTCGTAAGAATTGATAATTTCTCCCAATTCGTCTTTCCACTCAGAACAAACGTCGGCCGATACACTCGCACTTTCCCCACCAAGCTTCTTCAATTTTATGCTGTGCCTTTTTCTAAACCTATCAAACCAACCACCACTTGCACGAAAGTCTTTAATTCCCATTTTTTTCTGCGAAAACGTTTACTTTTTCTCTTAAAATGTTTCCTCCAACTGGTACATTCGAATCCCGTGCTTGCGCAAACAACTTTTTTACATTCTCTTCTAGTTGTGGATACTCGCCAGTCTTAAAGCGCTTTACTTGGCTGTCCGATGTCTGGGAGGCGATCTTGTCCTTGTTTTTCAGAATTGATGTTATTGTGGAAGGAGGAACGTTATAACGTTTGGACACGTCAATTTTTTTTATCACCGCCTGCCACGGCGGTAATGATTTCTTTTTTTTTTCTAATGGAAATACACTTATTAGCTCTTTTCGGAGGCATGGCTAAGACCGAACTGACTNTCAAACCACTTTTTTACATTCTCTTCTAGTTGTGGATACTCGCCAGTCTTAAAGCGCTTTACTTTACTGTCCGGTGTCTGGGAGGCGATCTTGTCCTTGTTTTTCAGAATTGATGTTATTGTGGAAGGAGGAACGTTAAAACGTTTGGACACGTCAATTTTTTTATCACCGCCGGCCACGGCGGTAATGATTTCTTTTTTTTTTCTAATGGAAAGACACTTATTAGATCTTTTCGGAGGCATGGCTAAGACCGAACTGACTAACTTTTCACTCGCTCTGCTCCTTCCTACCCTCTCATAACCGTAGACCGGACAGCAAGGCGCCTCTTAGTTCTGAGAATCACAGACACATCACCTCACAGCCTACTCGGCGTCATTACCTGCCCTTCAAACCCTCCTACGTCCCTCAGTACCCTTCCGGTCTTTTTTACCCTGCCCGAATTGCATAAATATATAGCTGGTTTACAGTCCAGGGTTTAAACATTACGAGTTAACGAGATTTTTAAGTTGGAAATAAGAATTATAAGACGTTTTAATTGAGCTTGAGCACCAAAATAAATACGCATTATCGAGGGGACCGGAATGCATTGGTTTTTTACGAATTAAAGGAATTTTCTCAAGGGACCGGCAAATTTGTACGAATAATCGGGATACGAAATATCGGGATTTCACTGTACTCACAAAAAGCTTTTTTCTAAAGAAATTTAACCCCTTGATCCCTGATAACAAAGACCATCCCTTGTTAACAAGCAAACAGAATAGCAACTGGTTAAAACAATAAGATATAGCAGAACATTATTATTCAAATTTAAAGTTATGACTCTAACTTTGTCATACATATAATCTTTATTGCGTTTTGAACTCCAAAATTAACATATTTTCAAGGAAAACGAAGTCATTAATGATNTTACGAATTAAAGGAATTTTCTCAAGGGACCGGCAAATTTGTACGAATAACCGGGATACGAAATATCGGGATTTCACTGTACTCACAAAAAGCTTTTTTCTAAAGAAATTGAACCCCTTGATCCCTGATAACAAAGACCATCCGTCCCCCTTGTTAACAAGCAAACAGAATAGCAACTGGTTAAAACAATAAGATATAGCAGAACATTATTATTCAAATTTAAAGTTATGACTCTAACTTTGTCATACATATAATCTTTATTGCGTTTTGAACTCCAAAATTAACATATTTTCAAGGAAAACAAAGTCATTAATGATAACAAAACGAGAAATAAAAATGGCCTGCATAAACTATACAACAATATAGCTATTTCGAACAAATGTGTTTTCTAATATGCCATTAAGATGAAAATAATAGTAATTTTCCAGTGAACCTAAAACGTCTAATACAAACAATATAAGATTTAAGATTTTTTAAACGTTTATCTCTTATACGCCTAATACACGACAACATATGCACCAAAATAAAATATAGATAGCAACGACGCAAATTATTATTATATCCACAAAATAATAAACGTGAATAAAAATTCACTGTTTAAGAAATTTACCGTCATTTTAAGTAGAAGTGCTGGTAAAATATTCTCCATAACTCTCAGTAAAATTACGGATACATTGCTTTTTCAATAAAACACTTCCCATACATTCCACGGAACTTCTCTGCGAATTTGCAGATTAATTTTTCTGTACTTCTAACATAAAAAAGAGACAACTAAAAAAAATTAAAGTTAAGTTACCTATGTGTTTTACTGTGTATAAAAAAACATATTTAAAAAAGTTGAGATTCACAGTGTTCATTGAAATTTACTCGTACAGAGAGCGACTAATACAAACACACAAATTTTCAACCGTGCCTTATCCGGGAGTCGAACCCAAAATTTCTCGTGTCACAGATCGGCACACTTTCAACTGCATCACGACGGTCGACTATTATGCACACCTTCTTATGACTATTTAGCTTCGAACACGTTATTTATAAAAATGTGACATACGTAGATTTTCCAGTTTCTAGTATTGTTCGANTCACGGAACTTCTCTGCGAATTTGCAGATTAATTTTTCTGTACTTCTAACATAAAAAAGAGACAACTAAAAAAAATTAAAGTTAAGTTACCTATGTGTTTTACTGTGTATAAAAAAACATATTAAAAAAAGTTGAGATTCACAGTGTTCATTGAAATTTACTCGTACAGAGAGCGACTAATACAAACACACAAATTTTCAACCGTGCCTTATCCGGGAGTCGAACCCAAAATTTCTCGTGTCACAGGCCGGCACACTTTCAACTGCATCACGACGGTCGACTATTATGCACACCTTCTTATGACTATTTAGCTTCGAACACGTTATTTATAAAAATGTGACATACGTAGATTTTCCAGTTTCTAGTATTGTTCGAGTGTTTTCCGTATTGGTAAACATTGCACGTGTCTGGCGCTACCTTTTGACGTCTGAAAGAATGGGTGTAAGTTTTTTTTGGATATCCCAACTGCCGCGGAAACGATAATTTTATTCGTATGTATTCACGGGGCCGTGGTGGCTGAGTGGTTAGACTGCTCGCCTCCCAGAAGGCGAGCCGGGTTCAACCCCCGGACGGGTCACTCCCGGATTTTCGCAAGTGAAAATCGCGCCGGTGGGTGTTCTCGGGGATCTCCCGTTTCCCCCGCCCTTTACCATCCGGCGCTGTTCCACACTCACCTCATTTCACCCTCATCGGCTCTCAAGACCTCGCTGTCAAGAGCCACATAAATCTCTCAACTCAGATCAACTAAAAAAAAAAAAAATTAAAAAAAACATTTTTGACAGTTGAACATTCACGATGTCGGATAAAGCGACAAAATGTGAACTGAACACGTACGAGAAATAAGAAACTGCCATCAGTAGAATGGACTCGAGCCTAAGGCTGACAGACCCTCCAATGCAGCTTTGACCATTGTAACTAAATTGAAGCCAGTCGGCTGCGCGCGCAGAACAGGGACTCTACATGAAATATCAGCGGAATCGACGTCAGTCGCTCGCGGCAGAACAAACATTTCACGTTTCACGCACACGCGAGCGTAACAACAATATCATAGATAAAAAAAAATTACTAATCAGGTTCTCGTGCTGGGAACACATTTGCATTTAAATGCCGTCCGTATATTTTATTTTTTTTAATCCGCATCTGCTCACATCAGATGATGGAGCCGTGGTTTGGGGAGAGGGTGGAGGGGGTTAGAATAGTGCGAAACATCTGCCCTTCTCGAATCTATTTCCCTAACAATGGAGCACACTTATGCCACGGCCAAAAAAAAAAAAAATAAAGGNCCGCACGCCTGCAGCGTTGTCAAGTTAAGTCCCCCGCCTACCTGGAGCGTCCGCATCTGGGCCCGAGGAGCGAGGGAGCGATAAGGCCGATACTTCCACGCGCTTCAAATGCGCCATCGCCACTAAGCGTGAGTGAGCGAGAGGAAAATTCGGGGAGGCTCTTAACATCGGCGTTTTGAATGCCGATGAGTGTGAAGCGAAACGAGTATGGAGCAGCGCCCAGAATGAAAGTGCGAGGGGTACGGGAGATCCCCGAGAAAACCCGCCCATCAGCAGCATTGTCCGGCACGATCCCCACATGTGAAAATCCGGGTGCGACCCCGCCAGGAATCGAACCCGGTTCGCCTTAATGTGAGGCGGGTAGTCTGGCCACTACGCCACCGCGACCCCTCGCCGCTAAACACAAGGTTGTGAACTGGCGCGCAGTGTTATCGTCGTGCTGCGTCTACCTATGGGACTTCAAGCAGTTACCCTAACATTTTATTGGTGGCAAGTCCCTAGTAAAGTTCAGTACGCGGTCCTATACTAATATTGTAGAAATTCCCCCAACTATGACAGTCTGAAAATGCAGTTTTTTTTACAGGGAGCAGTGGTGGTGTAGTGATTAGACTACTCGCCTCTCACCCAGGATAACCGGGCTGGATCTTCACATGTTGTAATCGTGCCGGACGATGTCGCTAAGTTGGCGGGTTTTCTCGAGGATCTCCCGTTTTTCCCCGTCCTTTCATTCCGGCGCTGCTCCATACCTCGTTTCACACTCATCGGCTCTCAAGACCTCGATGCTAATAGCCACCCAAATCTCTTCACTTACTCACTCACTCAGTGTTTTTTTTTTTNATCGGCTCTCAAGACCTCGATGCTAATAGCCACCCAAATCTCTTCACTTACTCACTCACTCAGTGTTTTTTTTTTTACGATGTTGAACTTTAAAACCGTGTTTACAAAAAGCGTGCTCTGTTGAAAGGCGTCCTAGTGTGAAGTGTTATTTTTTTCCCGTCATCAAACGGATTNCGTGCTCTGTTGAAAGGCGTCCTAGTGTGAAGTGTTATTTTTTTCCCGTCATCAAACGGATTGTGCAAACAAGAACTAGTTTGTATTAAAAACGCGCTTTACAAACATGCCCCAACCCCGATAGACGGGAGCCTTAATGAATAAATTCGTAAGTTTTAACATTGGTTCACGTTCATTTTTGAATTCTTAAAATACGTCTGCATGGAAACATGCACATAAAGGAAAGAAAGAAAAAGTCTAATCAATACTGAACGTATGGTTTCGCGGTGCGGCAAGACCATGCTTTACATATACATTCATTTCCTTNAAAAAGTCTAATCAATACTGAACGTATGGTTTCGCGGTGCGGCAAGACCATGCTTTACATATACATTCATTTCCTTTTCCTTTTAATCGCTCCTTTTTTAGGTGGCCTTCCTTCCATCGTACTTTCCTTATATTTTCTCCTTTAGTAGTAATAACTTTTGTGTTCTTCACTAAAAAAAAAAATTCTTTATTAAAAGTATAACCTTCATGGCTGAAATGGATTGTTCATAAAATCAATTACTAAAATTATTTGTAAATATTGTCACTAATTTTTATTACATACAATTAGAGTTATTATTGTAATGGTCTCACTTTATGATTACACTTGCGGACTATCGTTCATTGTCGCTGTTACAAGGCAGCGTGTGTGGTACTCTCGTGGTTTCTCGTCCCTTGCTGATTGCGTGTAATTGTTACTTCAAACCTCCCCAATTATCCTCTTCTATTTATACTTGTATTCACGAATTTGTTGTTTTAACGTCGTTAGCCATATTTGTTTCCCTCTCTCTCTCAGAATAGTTTTTTAGCATATCTTTTTATACAAATGTTTTTGTAATTTTTTTTTTCAGTTTCCCTATCTGCTTACAGTGCTTTTTTTTGTTTTTGTTACAGTCGTTACTGATGTCCTTTTTCTTCGGCCTGGCTATTTCCATAACGACAANCAGTGCTTTTTTTTGTTTTTGTTACAGTCGTTACTGATGTCCTTTTTCTTCGGCCTGGCTATTTCCATAACGACAAAAGAGTCTGTAATTCTGGCTGGTGCGTTGTATATTGCAATAATTGTGGTGTAGTTAAATGCCAATGTATGTATACTNAAGAGTCTGTAATTCTGGCTGGTGCGTTGTATATTGCAATAATTGTGGTGTAGTTAAATGCCAATGTATGTATACTTCCTGTAAATAAACAAAATTATAAATCAAATCAATGCATTAAAAATCAATACTCAATGTACTTGTTTTGGCGTTCGGCCAGTCAAAGCGACTCGAAATTAGCATGATTTTGGTGAAGTATATATTTATTAATGTACAAGGGAAGTGGCCTCAAATAAGACACTGAACTCGTCTTGCACAACTTATTAAAAATTACTAAAAGCTCTTCACGGTAAAGTGAGCACTTTTAAAATTAACCTCTGAAAAATGTCACTGCCCCTAGTTGCCTGGTCAAGGTCAAGGTCACCTGGATCCAATATGGTGGTTGAGTGACGTCACAACATGGCAGCCGGTCGACTGCGGCTCGGGATCCCGTGTGTATCGATTTGGCATATCCTATGCCTATAAAACCAATATGGCCGCCACTGATCCGCCCTCGAAAACAATCCCTCTAAATCCCCCCCGGATTGTCTGAAAAGCTGTTTGGGGGAATCGTTTTTGCAACTGGGGGCCTTCTGCCTTTTCTAAGGGAAAAAACAGGAAACTTTCAGGGAAAAAGAAAAATTTTTAAGCAAAAAGGGAAATTTTGAGGGAAATTTAGTCGATTTTAAAGTGGAAAACGGGAAATTTTGAGGGTAAAATGGCCGCCGGGCTACCGGAATGACAGAGCATGAACAGCTACGAGCTCCAGTCCCGTTGTGCCAAGACGNGGGTAAAATGGCCGCCGGGCTACCGGAATGACAGAGCATGAACAGCTACGAGCTCCAGTCCCGTTGTGCCAAGACGAAGATAATCATACTAATTTTCTGTTTTTTTAAATTCTTTTACGTGTAAGAATCAACAAATTGGTAAAACAATTACTTTTATTGTTAGTAATTTCGTAGTTTTACGTGNAATTCTTTTACGTGTAAGAATCAACAAATTGGTAAAACAATTACTTTTATTGTTAGTAATTTCGTAGTTTTACGTGACCGACGCGTGGATGAAGTGATCAGTCTCATGGAAATGTTAAATGTACACACGGTGGAATGATAAAACGTAATCCGACAAGTAGACCGTTAAGCAGGTATTTCAAAAGTGCTCGGTTTTCCGTGAATTGCCTACATACACACCACCAATACTGTCAGAAATGTACGACCGATACAGCATACAAAGGAAAAATGCACATATTTTTAAAACTGTAAATTATATTACTATAACTTACTTATTTGATTGATAATAAATTAATTAGGGATATTTTTTAATCGAAATTTAAGCCTATTTACACCATGGATGCCAAAGAAAGCACACTGCAGGATAACTATAATCAAATAAGACCATTATGATAATTACTCTAATTGTATGTAGTAAAAATTAGTGAGAATATTTACAAATAATGGAAATAATTGATTTTTGAACAATCCATTTTAGCCACGAAAGTTGTACTTTTTGTAACTGAAGCCAATGTACATAAAATAAATTATTAAAAATATTTTTTTAACTTTAGAACCAATATTTTCTTACATGCAACTATACGAATCATTATGATTGTCCTACTTGACAAAGGTTTTCTTGTTAAGTGTACGTTCTGGAGCATCCAAAAATAAAAATAAGCTTAAATTTTAATTAGGAATAAGACTATTATAAACTTATTTTATGAACATTAAAAAAAGTAAAGTCTAGCCAAATAGCNTAAATTTTAATTAGGAATAAGACTATTATAAACTTATTTTATGAACATTAAAAAAAGTAAAGTCTAGCCAAATAGCTTACAATATTTCAAAATAAATGCTTTTTTATTTCATGTCCAACATGAATAAATAAATGCTTTGTCCAACATAAATAGTAGACCTACTTTTCTGGCGATTGTGGAAGTGTGTGTAATAAGAAGTTTGCATAGTCTATTCGTGGTGTCTTCACATTTTTGGATAAAACCTTTTAAAAACCACCCCATCTATGACGTGTTCTGTTGTCTCTCACAGTCATTGGATACTTCTGTTAACATAAAAAAAATTAAAAGTGCCTTCATTTTGGTTAAATTAAAATTTTCTTTATATTTTATTTGTTAATTATATTTCATTTATAATCAGTATGAATAAAAACAGGGAGGAAATTAATGTGTTGGTAATGCCTAGCAAGAAATAGTTCTCACGCAAAATGTTATTATACTGTGTGCGCACGAATGCGGTGCGTTGCCCCTTTGGTGTAATTTTATGTACTCGGTTAAGCTTTGTTTGCACGAGGCGGAGGAATATCCTGGAAGTAGAACTTTGGCAGGGCTTCAGAAAAGTTGGAAGTAGCCGTGAATGGACTATCATGAGTTGCGCAAGTCAGGCGCAGAACTCCACTGAACGCCATTTTCCTTCTACCAGAAGTAAATAACATAATCCATAAGTATTATTTTAACGTGGCGCGGGAAATAAACACGCAAGATTTCTCACCAATTAAAAAGTTTCAAATAAATACGTAGATTCTTCTTGTTTCATGTCCCCTAGCAGCGCACCCCTGTCCGCCACTGAACTGAGCGAATTTTCAAACTCGTTTAAATGTTGTCGTGAGAAAACTGGCATGTCTACAACTGACTTTTACAAGAAGGAAAATAAAAGGAGAGAAAAAAGTTTGGCAAAAAGATTTTTTTTTTTAAATTACGTTTTTTTTCTTACTTTATTAATGTTTGTTACCGCTGACGTTTTTTTTTTATCGTATCTAGCTAATTTTCTAGTTGAGCAAAATTATTTATAAATGCTTTTTGCACTATTTTAGTTTTCTTTTCCTCCTACAGTTAGAATGAATAAAAATGTACAACGATGGTGAGTATCTACTGGTAAATGTGTATACTACATGTGCCATAAGAGGTGGTCACTTTGTGACAAGTTAGGGTGACATCGTGAAACAAATAATCACACTTTAATGTCCCCCTATTTCAGTGGGATGTTTCAGATATTCAGTGGTGTAAATAGAACCACTGGACATTACAGATAGCCTTTTGAAATGGAAGGAAATGTAAATAAGAGTGAAAAATCCTGTATCATAAAGTCACCCCCCCCCCCTTTCCCCTCTTGCGACAAAGTCACCCCCGCTTACGGTATTTCCTTCTTTTTTTTCGTCTGTGACGTATTAAATTCTGATTGGTTAGCGGTGAACGTTAAACGCAAAACTTGGAATGGAGTAGGTGGAGCGATTTGGGCGGTCTTGACAGCCGATGAGGGTAAAGCGAGGTGGACATGGAGAAGCACCGGAATGCAATGGAGAGGTAAGTTAGAGATCCCCGAGAAAACCCGCCGACCAGTGGCATCGTCTAACACGATTCCCACGTGAGAAAATCCCGAGCCGGGAATCGAACCCGGTTCTCTAGCTGCTGCGCCACCGCGGCCCCACAAAACTTGGAAGTTTGCTAACTTTTTACCACCACGTGTTTAACGTGCTGTGTTTCCGCAACGTCAGGATTCGATTGTAGCCAGAGAGATTTATCGTAGCGTGTCCACGTCTTANTTTAACGTGCTGTGTTTCCGCAACGTCAGGATTCGATTGTAGCCAGAGAGATTTATCGTAGCGTGTCCACGTCTTATTGAAACGCGTTACTCTAAAACCGGTCCAATTGTATAAAGGCCTTTATCGCCATTTAGCACTGGTTCTTACGTGACGTGTATATAATGGCTTTTTGAACATTACGATTATGAACATTACTGTTTCGTTAGGCTCTCAGGAGTGAAGGAATAAAAATGCGGGCAATTTGTTGATGCACATGGGTGGCACAGAACTTCGGGTTTTTAGGAAAAAATCAGTGGACTTGTACGTGAGCCTCTCTGGTGACACGCAATCTGTACTCGATCTCCGTCCATGTCCGCTGAAACATGCCTGGAGTGATGGTGCGTGTTTATTCCGCAATCCTGGAACAGAGGCCTCGAAGGTAGCGCTTTCGTGGCGTGAACTGCAACAGAAACACGAACGGCGGCTTCGTCGGGAAACACAACCTCGGTCAGATAATAGTCGTCGTCTCTGTCGATTGGCTCCAGCACCTCACAGGCAAGCTGGCGTCACCCTGGTTTGTCCAACTCCTGCAGAATCTGCACCTCGTAGGCGTACGGACGCGAGGCACCTCACGGATAGACGATCGTGGCATCTGCAGTTCCCGGGAATGCCCGGCGAATCGACTTCCGTGGGCTGCGGGACAGAAAGCTTACCTGATGTTCTCAACATGTTCGTCGGAGACACGTTTCTGGCCTTTCAAAAACACCGCCTGTGGCCAGAAACTTGCTGCGCCATTCCTTAATCCTCTTTCCATCAGGTGCTGCTGTCTGGAAAACACGTCGAAACTCCCTTTGCGCCCTCGCGATGGACTTAAACTCTGGAAACCACTCAACTATCCGCGCTTTTTGCTGAACCGACGCCATCTTGACGTAAACTAACTGCAGCGCTCCAGGCGGCAGCCGAGAGAAGCGGGAACATTTAGGCGGTAATTTGAACACCTGCAGTACACAGAAGAACGGGAAAAACTGAGGAAAATACATTTATCGATTTTTACAACATATCTCAAATTAGAGGGCTTAATTGTGGACAACCCGTTCATACTTCCGTTTTCGTATGTTCACGTCTTGTTTTTCATCGTAAACCCNACATACTTCCGTTTTCGTATGTTCACGTCTTGTTTTTCATCGTAAACCCAGCTTTACGGGGAAAATATTAACATAGGTACCTTAAGATGAGGTGGACTTATGTTCGTCTTCTGTGTTAATCCCAAAAACTGGCTCGCGGATTGCCCACATAAACGTCAAATATACGTGTTTAGATAGTGACTTGAAAGTTCAAGTTAAGTTTTCCACTTCACGGTNAAAAACTGAGGAAAATACATTTATCGATTTTTACAACATATCTCAAATTAGAGGGCTTAATTGTGGACAACCCGTTCATACTTCCGTTTTCGTATGTTCACGTCTTGTTTTTCATCGTAAACCCAGCTTTACGGGGAAAATATTAACATAGGTACCTTAAGATGAGGTGGACTTATGTTCGTCTTCTGTGTTAATCCCAAAAACTGGCTCGCGAATTGCCCACATAAACGTCAAATATACGTGTTTAGATAGTGACTTGAAAGTTCAAGTTAAGTTTTCCACTTCACGGTTGAAATACAGTAAAACTGAATTAGAGGTAGTGTTTTACAAAACATATATTTTTCTTGTTAACAGCGTACTAAACATTATCCAAGCCACACGCTTTTAACAACTCTAGTTACGAAAAGTTGGGACACGGAGAATGGTTGCTGCGCAGCTTGCATGCGCACTCCAATCCCATTATTCTCCTGCGAGAAATAATCGGGATACTTATGGGTGAGGCGAATACACGTACACGTTCTCAAAAAATTGACAAAGAAATAATTGTTAACATATCTAAAATTGAATCCTTAATTAAAATTATATATATATATATATACACACACACACACACGTGCTTCATAATCTACTGTTTTACAGACACAACTCACTTATTCTGAATAGTAAGTTTCCAATTTAACTGTGATATATGCCAGACAAAAAAAAACTATCAAGAACGTACAATTTACGCGACGAAAGTTGAATGAGAAGACAAAATCCAAGATTTCTTTAACCTAATAATTTAATATATTTGCGGTCAGTGAAAACCATCACATATATTCCCAACAGAAAATAAAAATCAGTTGCGATAGCGATAGATGTGTACGCTTTAAATATTTACACGAAGAATTGACTGCTGAGTCATAATAAAAGAAAAAATACTGTGATAACAAAAGTTTGGGAATTTCAATAAATAAAAAAAAGCTGGTAGAGATAGCAATAATCGGGAGATTTCAGAGAGAAAAAAATAAAAAATCCGTGTTTTACGAGTGACCGAAAAAAAAATAGAAAGCGGATCTCCCGACAAATCGGAAGAGGTGGCAACACTGCACGCGAGGGCTTTAATCTCGTCCCACGAGGCAGCAGTGACGTCACTCTGGAGACGGGGAGGAGGTATGACAGCTGACAACTGCAAGCCTGCCCCAAGCGGCTTGCACGCGCGAATACTGCAGGGGTGAAGCGACCCCCCCCCCTCCC
>NQII01006557.1:89200-117848 GCA_002778355.1 Clitarchus hookeri
ATTTCATCTGCAGGTGTGCCCCTCTGAATCACTGGCAGAGTTTGGCGGAAGTCACCAGCCAGTAATACAACCATTCCTCCCATAATGTCTGTATTGTTTCGTATATCGTGTAGAGTTCGGTTTAGGACCTCCAAAGCTTTTTTGTGTGACATTGTGCTTTCGTCCCACACTAACAACTTACATTGACGCAGCATTGCAACCCGAGCGCTATTTAAAAAAAAAAAAACCATTCCTGAGAGAATGAGACATTTTTTTCGATACACTATTAAAGATTGGAGATGGGCGGTTAGAAACAGATGCCGAGGGCTGTGTGTCAATAACGAGGGATTTTGAGTAATTTTGTGCAGAGTGATACGGAAATAATTGCTAGCGTTTACCCAGATCTACAAAGAAATATAAATGATGACCAGTGGCTATGTAAAAGAGCGATTCTAGCAACAAAAATGACATCGTTAGTGCTCAGTTCTGTGTTTTTTGATCAGTGTCTGTCTACTAACAAATACCGTTATTTGTCCCTATAAGTTTGTTACTATAACCACGCGAGCGAAGCCATGGGTAAAAGCTAGTATAAAATAAATACAACTTGAAAAGCCAAAAAATTGATTTTGTTCTAGCAAAATGCATGGTTGAATATACAAAACTTATGTGTTGAGTCAAAAAAAATTAGACTGTCAACAAAATAACAAAATATTTAGTAGAATCAGTAGATACATTATGGGGCTTCTGGGTAGTGGGCTTCTGGGTAGTGGGCTTCTGGACTAGCTAAAATCTTTGATCCGCCATCTTCGATAACGAAAAATTTCCCGTGTTCCTTTAAAATTGACAATTTCCCAGAAATTAACCGTATCTATATTAGCACGACTGCATTTAGCGTATGCTGATGTGATGTGAGGCACCCCCCCCCCCCAGATAATTTTTTTATTCATCTTGGTACACAGTGTTAATTTGTAAACCATTTATGTTCATGTATGCATTGTGTCTGAAACTTTTGGAGGTGTGGGAGGAGAGGTTATGATTGTAGCTGAAAAAAACAGCATAGTCACTGGACTCTGATATGTGGCCTAGTAAGGACGATCGCTGTCTAGCCTGCGAAGTCATCCATTCGACCGCCCATATTCTTTACAGTTATTCACCTTCCAGTGTTGGAGATACTTTTTTTCTTTGCTAATGCAGCACTACCCCGGTGTGCCTTACACCAACTCCTAGACTGCAGTGTGCCTGTAATAGTAGCATGTCCTTGAAGACACTCTAGTCAAGGGAGAAAGCCGAGAATCTCTTTCAACCTGTTGCAAATTAGCAGGTAGGTGTTTGTAGACCGAATTTATTTCATGTCTTGCAAACGTGAAAAGGAATTATTTGGGCAGGTACGCGAACTCAGTTTCTTTGACGAGTGCTGCAGGTGATTTAAGATTCCCGCATGTCACAATATTTGATGAAATCTTCTGATCACTGGAACAACATGCCATTGTTTTCACTGTGCCTTCACGACGAGAGGAAGAAGTTTTGGGTGATTTTGTGGTGGCACGAGCTGCTTTTATAGACCTAAAAGTAGGTCAAGGCGCAGCGTAAGAGACGCACTCTACCAACACCAGTTAACTACAAGCGATATTTTGAAGAGACATGATGAAATTTGCAGCTTGATGCCACACTGAAGGAATCTGCCATGAAGCTTGAACTTCTACAGGTACTCGTTTATTGAGAAATGCATAAGAGGTGGCGTGGCTCAGTGTGCTAATGCACACTGTGCTGCAGACAACCCTCGACCAATCCCGATTACTCACGGCACCGGAACTGGAAACGATTTTCAGGTGGGTCGATGCTGATGATCGTATAGCTTCGAGTGGTGGCATACACTTATTCTTCTGAACAGGCTGGGTTAGTTTTCCTTTGAAAATCTTCAGGTGCACCACTGCAGCACTGATATTATAGGCTATTTACAGTAAAGTGAGTACCTTTTGAAATCCTCTCATTTGGAATAATAGTCAATAAATATATTTTATTGTAGCCTTAGACGTTAACTTTCACGTCCGGTGAAATATACAAACTGTGTTTATTACTTACATGGAAATATTCATTTAAAAAGGTGGTGGAAGGATAAAAAATGCCTGATCGAAAAAAAATTAACTAGGTCATCAAAAGTGCTCATTTTACAGTGAACAGGCTATATATGCATCATTATGCAAACATATATTGCAATAAGAAATTATTCAAATAAATTTGGTTTATATAATTACATATTGCATTTTATTTACAAAATATAGTTCATACAGACACGTAAAGGAACATGTTAACTGAAAATCATTTATGTGTACAATTTGTTCCATTGTAAGTTCCTTCTCTAAGTCATCACAGTAACAGTTTCCGAATCGGTGGGGCACTGTTTCCCTGCTATAAATTCCTCTCTCTTAATGTCATCGTAGTACGTGGAATGTGTCTTTCATTCCGCCGACACGAACACTGAGCATTCATTTTAATAAAAGGAAATGAATGTCTATTGCCTTTAAAATTACTTACATACAAATTTCTTGTCGCAGATATAAAAAATGGTATAACTATTGTTTACATTTATATGATAAGATGATGGGAATAAACGATTGTCCTTGGTAGGAAGCCAAATTATATGCTTATAAAAGCAATGGAGTTAAAGTGCCCATTACCCTGTTTCTTAAGATGGTGTATGCTCCCTATGATATGACTTTCACAGGTATTTAAGATATACAATTTAAAAAATGACGGGACTATGCTTACAAGAAGGCTTAGTGCATAATGGACCCTATAGCTTCGATTGAAGCGGAGAGTACGATATGAATTTGGCAGCTATAACTTCAATGAATACAAAATGGCAGCAAACTATGCTTATAAGAAGGCTTAATACATAACAGACTATGTCATCTTCTTTGAGGATGCGAGAGTTATGCATAATACAAATTTGGTAACTATAACTTCATAGGAACTGCATAGGAAAATGCTGGACAAGTATGCTTATAAGGAGGCATAGGGCATAACTGCCCACATTACCTTGATCGAAGTCAGAAGCAGTAACTACAATATAAATTTGGTGACTAAAACTTCAGTGGTTAGAAAATTGCCACTAACTATGTTTATAAGGAGGTTTTGGTACAGTTATCCTTGTCATCTTGATTGAAGTCAGGTGCAGTACCTATGATATAAATTTAGTAGATATAATTTAAATGGTTCGAAAATGGCGGCCAACTATGTTTATAAGAAGGCTTAAGGCATAATTGTCCAAATCCCTCTAATCGCAGTAAGGAGTGATACCTGTGATGTGAATTTAATGACTATAACTGAATGGATGGAAAATTTCGGTCAACTATAATTATAATAAGTTTTAAGGCATGTCCTCTTCACCTTGATTGTAGTCTAGAACATAAATTGTTGGGTGTAACTTAAATGTTTCAAAAATTGTGGTCAACTGTGATTATAAGACGACTTAATTTATAATGGCCATACCACAATTATCGAAGTCAGGAGCAATGCCTATGTTATGAATTTGGTGGCTATAACTTCAGTGTATTGAAAATGGCAACCAACTATGCTCATAATTGACCATATCGCTTTGATCGAAGTCAGGAATGTTACCTATGATATGAATATCTTGCTTATAAGTTCGTGGAAGTCAGATTTAGACTAACTCTACTTAAAGCATGATGCATGTTAAGACAACCACTGTCTTGTATTTTCGGCTTGGTCTAATTACATAATTACTAAAAAAAAACCTAAGATCATGCAAATGCATACTCTATTCAATATGCAGTCCAACACATGCGAATTATCAAAGTTTATAATATTATGATAGCATTCGACTTAAAAACATGAGTGCGAAAATACGTAACACTTGGTATATTTACCAACACATTTATACACTTATAAAATTCAATATAGTACTGGTTATAATCACATAATAATAAGTCCTGACAACCTATGCTCATTTGCCTTGAAAATAATACTCTGCAAACATGTCACTTGATGCACTTGTTTGTACACTGAAGAGCCAAAAAAAAAAAAAACTGGCATAGGCGTGCGTATGCAAATAACAGAGGTATGGAACCAATCAGAGTAACGCGATGCGGTCGGCAGCTAGATCGGTTACTGCTGCTACAATGGCAGGTTATCAAGATTTAAGTGAGTTTGAACGTGGTGTTATAGTCGGNACTCTTATATCTGTAAGTTTTAAAAGTTAAACAAAAATTAACTAAACATTTAATTCATAATTGTATTTCAAAATGTATGTTTTGCATAATTGATGGTAGTGGCATCAACCTAATTCTCCTTGAAAATATAAGTATTTATACATGTGGGCCGATAACCTTATGAAAGCAAGTTTTTATCCTCGTGACCGATGACAACACCAGTGCCCCTAGCAGGCGATGATGTAACTATGGGCCGAACGAATGTGACGACAGATGACACAATCTCATGGTCAAGCACAGGCGAGAGACGATAGGCATTCCCCTGCAATGAGAGAAACATGGTAAACAAGATGGATGTCTACAGCAGCAGATGTAAAGGAGTATGAGAAAGATGTAAGAAGTAATATCTATAAAGTTCTAGAAACAATATGGATGACATGGAATGATAGAGCATTAAGTCATGACAGCATGAGGTTAAATGAAGGTGATGTCTTACAAGATGGTGGCTGTAATGCAATCTTAGATGGCAGACAAAGGTCGTCATTCAAGATGGCAGTTGTGATGCAATCATAGATGGGGGTGGTGATTTAATCCAAAATGGAGCCAAACACAAGCCTATGGAATACAAAATAGCCGATAGGGGCCCAATATGGACGATTTTTAGTAGAATTTGCTTGTAAATGTTGGCCAATGAGAATGGGTTTTTACACAATTTCAGCCGCATCTAGCCTCATTGTGCAAATGTCAGCCGCATTATTTTTAAAAAAATTGGAAAATTTTGCAGGTTTCGAGGGAAATTAGAGTAATTTTGAGATTAAAAAAAAAGGGAAATTTCAAAGGAAAGAGGGTTAATTTCCAAGAAAAAATAGCCAGTTAAAAAAAACGGGAAATTTTTCGTTATCCAAGATGGCAGATCAAAGATGGTGACTATTCCACTGGTCCTCTATCGATGCCGCTATGCCAGAAGCCTCATAATCTATCTACTTGAATCAACTGTGTATATTTGTTTGGCCACTAATTTGATTGTCTTCGTTCGAAAATATAGCTCTAGAACTTGTTAATACATTTATTGGTACTTAATAATGATATAGGTATCCTAATAAAACAAGTTTAACCGAAAAATGAAAAGCAAAACCGTAAAACTTGAAACACTTATTTACGCACATTGTCCAGTATTTGAAATGTAGGCCTATGCATTTAAAAAAAATTCATATTTTATCAGTCGTCAATTTAGCTAAGGTCGGTATGGCGTAGCGCTCGTGCGAGAACGATCTCGGTTCAAATCTCGGTCGAACCTTAATATTAACCGGAACTGTTCTTATGTACGTAGAACCAAACTAATATTTACTTGCACCAACCAATCCTTAATTTTGTGCAACCAAATAAGAACAACAAAATAATATGTTTTCAAAAACAAAATATTTCATTGGACCTATACAAACAATGAATATGGTCGTCACAAACAATTCTTGTTTGATTCCACAAAACCTTTTCTCCAGAGTGATTGGCAAACGGCGTTCCGACATGGGATTATTTATTAGATTCTGCGTCAAAGAGATTTAAAATCGTTAACTGCCTACTGCTGGACAGTGACGCCATTTTGCTGGCGTGTGCGCCTGGATTTAGCGGTAGAAGCGACTGTTTCACTTCTGTATTGCCAAGTACTCTGTGATCGCAGGTAACGTCAGAGACACACTTCTCTCGTTTCGGAACGAAAACTTGTAAGTAATGATAGTGTGAACAAGATCGTAATTTTTGCCGGAGAATTCCGTGTTCACAGTTGCGTCGTAGTTGGAAATGTTGCTTTAGGTAGTTAGATAGTATGTAGCGAGCATTGCAAAGCAACGAACAAGATTGATCACAGGTGAATATCAAGTCTCTAAGGGAGAACTCCCCAGTGATAGAACATACAGTACTTTATGGGACCTACATCTCCAGTGATGAACATCTCCGCTTAAGCCATGTCTTAACTGAGCACTTTATTAAGTCCATGTACCATGATGGAAGATTCCGTCGAAGATTCCATGCAAGCTTGCATGGCGGCTTGTAGGGTGGTTCTATGGGATATTAAGCTATCTGCTTGCGTTTTAATAAACATTTTTATAACTGATCGTGTGCAGTTTTTAATGGCAGGTTTCCTACAAGGTTGAAGTTTTGGCCAATCAGAGAGAGAGGTTGGTGGAGTGTGTGGTATTAAAGATAGTTGTATAGACTTCGAACACGTTTAATGGCAATAAAACAGCATTGTGGGAAAATTATGGTGACATTGAATGTTTAATTATTATTACGAAAGTCCCAGCTATCACAACAAAACGATTAGGATCTGTGCATAAACGGATAGCTGAAGTCGTGAGTGAAGAAAGTTCCTGAATCAAATTTGCAGACTTAAAACCGTTAAAAAATGCCCTCGTCTTTACTTGTGCATCAGCAAGTATCGTTGGATAGGTTATTCCAAAGAACTCTCTATAGCTGCTTGCATGCAGATTTGGGTAGCAGGTCTCGTGGAAGCTTCCATTCGAGTTTGTACGGAAAAAATTATCGTTACATGGTAATTATTTTGTAATTCACGATTTTGTTAAGTTTCTTTTCTAACACTGTCGGCTGTTACGTGTTCTAACACGCATAACAGCACATCCAATGTCAATAAAAAAATAAAAAATAAATTATATATTGCTTAAGATCTTGATTTATGTATTTAATTGTTCCTTTGGTGGCCGGAGGTAAAAAGTCGAAAATTATAACAATTGCTAATATTTTATAAGCAAGTAATTATTTTAAAAGATACAAAGTGCAACTAATCATTGTGATTTAAAACTATATATGAACGGAAAACTAAGTAATTTTTTTTATAAATAAGTGCGAATAATTTAAAGATTACACCAACATGGGGTATGTTGGTACTTAGTTATTTGGTAAACTGGTTATTTAGTAAGTTTTCAGATAATATAAACAGAATAATGGATTGCAGTTTTAGAATGATTTTCCTAAAGCGGTAAATTACTGAATTATGAATTGTTTCAAGCATGCGCCACGGTATAGTTTTGTCAAATCGAACGCTTAGAATTCAGATTGTTGTGAATAACTTTAATTAAAGGAGTAACTAACTTAAGGGAATGGAACATATAAATAAAATAGAAAATTAATTACCAACAAATAGTTTTCCCAGCAAGACATCCAGTAAATAACACCCAGTCAAGAGATTGGTTGATTGTCATTAGCTACAAGAGAAAATTGCTTAAATTTACGGGATGTCGAAGAAGATTTATATTTTTGCCAACTCTGTAGTGTTTTTAAATGAAANGAGAAAATTGCTTAAATTTACGGGATGTCGAAGAAGATTTATATTTTTGCCAACTCTGTAGTGTTTTTAAATGAAAGAATGTCGTGCTAAGTTCTTCATGCATGTGAAATCCGTTATTGCTAATTCGTCACAAGAGATACTAAACAACAGTTTGTTACCGACCTTGTGGCTCAAAATAAGTAGCGAAAATAATCCTATATTTCCCTTGGATTTACACTTTCAGGTGCCTCGTACACTGTACTGGTGTGTAAGAAATAGGACATAAATTATGCAGATGGGACGAGTCGACGAAGACTGAATTCGTGAGGACACAATTGCGTAAGAATTTTGCAACGATATGAATTAAAGAAGCGCTGTCGTTACGGCAACGCATCCATTTCTCATTGCGATTGACACCGGAATAATGTTTGCCGTCTCAACTGAAGTACGATGACCCACATCTCCCGAACCCTCTCTGGAATTCATCTTATGTGGCATGTGTGGTTACCTGATCACTACTTCTGTTTCTTTCTCTCTTTCTCTCTCTCTTTCCTTTCTCCTTTCTCCCTTCCTATCTTTTGCACTAACTTATTTCCCCTCTTCATTACTTGAGAAGATGTTAAATCGATTTAAGCCATATCCGTGCTTCAGGACTCAGTACTTCATCCATTCTAAGGCGGCAGACGAGATCAATATTGCCTGTGACAAAGGCGAAGTCATTGTCTGGCTAGCCTGTTCACGATGAAAAAAATAACGGTTTCATAATAGTAACCAAAAAATCATTTTTGGTAGCCACAAAATTATTTCGCTATTATAGACCTCATAAAGATTCTGTGGTCCGGACAAAATTTTTTTGGTTGTCATTTCAGTATTTAGTGGCAACAAATTTTTGTAGTCATTAATAAATTCAGTGTTTTGGTACGCAATAATGTGTTTTCGTTAGTCGCAGTAAAAAATGTTGTGTTGTTAGCTGCACTACTAGTAAGTGGGAGTCACGAAAGTCTTTTCTCTTAATTTTACAGGTTTCATTTCCCTTTTATACTACACAATTTACACCTACGGCTGAACAGAGCTTTATAACTGTGAGAAGCACCGACATTTAGACATTTATAGGGTCTGCGGTGGCTGAGCGGTTAGCCTGCTCGCCTCCCACCAAGGCGAACCGGGTTCAATCCCCCGGCCGGGTCACTCCCGGATTTTTGCATGTGGGAATCGTGACGGACGATGCCGCTGGTCGGCGGATTTTCTCGGGGATCTCCTTTTCCCCCCGCCCCTTCATTCCGGCGCTGCTCCTTACTCACCTCAGTAACCCTAATCGGCTCTCAGGACCTTGCTGTTAGAGAGCCGCCCAAATATCTACACTCGCTTCACTGACTCACGGGCACACAATTGTTGGATGGTGTGTTCCAAATCCCAGATACTGTGGCACAGTGGCAGCTGGCGTTTCAACTGGTCCCTCACATGCTCGATTGGTGGCATGTCAAGGGAGCGCGCAGGCCAGAGTAGTGTTTGTGCATGACGAAGGCAGTTCTGGGCGACCCTTGCCATGCACAGTTGGGCGTTAATCCTTATGGAATATCGTACCTGGAATCCAAGGCATAAATGAGAGCAGAAGGGGACATAAGATCTCATCCACCTGGGCCCTCAACGCCCCGCGTAACACGACTAGAGCAGATCGGCTATAGCAGACTATGGCTCGCCAGACCATAATATATACCGTGGGGGAAGTTTGCCGCTTGATATCGAGATCTGGATTGTTTCACAAAGCTCTAGCCTGGCACCCCTGCAAACGGACCCGCAGCTGTTGCAGAGTTAACGGCAGCACACGTAACGGGCGCTGGGATCGCAGACTCGCCTCAGTAAAGCGCCGGGAAATGGTCGGTGGGCACACAGGAGCCCAACACTTGCCAGTATGGTGGACCAGGTCGCCGTGGGATCCCTCCGCGCCTGGCGCACGATCCGTCGATCCCTATCGAGTGGGAGTCGACTTCGTCCGACCTGAGCCGGTCCTCCACGTGTGGGCGCCTTCATGTACCCGGTGTTCCCAACAGCAACGGGCAGCATGACTCTAACCATCTACATGGTGGGATGTGCGGCTATACTAACACCCTGCGGTGTTCATCCCTATCACGAACCTCGCCCAGCATCTTGCCAATTTAGCTCATNTGTGCGGCTATACTAACACCCTGCGGTGTTCATCCCTATCACGAACCTCGCCCAGCATCTTGCCAATTTAGCTCATTGGTAAGACGTCCGACTCTTAACGCAAGGTTCGTGGGTTCAAATCCCGGGCTGAGCGGATAAATNATGTGCGGCTATACTAACACCCTGCGGTGTTCATCCCTATCACGAACCTCGCCCAGCATCTTGCCAATTTAGCTCAGTGGTAAGACGTCCGACTCTTAACGCAAGGTTCGTGGGTTCAAATCCCGGGCTGAGCGGATAATTTTAGTGTGGGTGTGAAGGCGCCCACATCCACACTGTATGTTTATCAACCGAGCCATTCCAAATTTCAGCTAATAAAATAAAATAAATGCTCTTACTCTTAGCAGATCTAGGAGTAGCAGATGCAAATATATGGTACCTCTTAAAGCCCAGCAAAAATACTCTCTACATCTACAGTAGTCAGTATTGTATCAGACGAATAGCTGGGTAATCTCGGATGGTGAAGGTGCCACACCATCTGTGAGGGGGTACAAGTACTTAAAATAACTCCTTCACCTCACTACTTGAAAAAAAAAAAAAAAGGCTGGCCGAGTGGTGAGGTGGGGGAGTTCTCCGCAAAACAGAGTTTTATTAGCGTCATAATTAGGCCATAATAATAATAAAAAAAAGTCCCTTGCGAGTTATTGAGTTGACCGTAAACCTTTTGCAATTTTTTCTTGTAAGATAATAAAGAGGGTTAATATTTCCATAAAAAGTGAAATGAAAGATTTAGAAAAAAAATTTGGTGTTTCACCTACTTTAATATGTCGAATTTGGAGGTGCATATCTAAACTTGTAATTAGACTATGTTGCATTACCTTTTCGAAGTCAGAGCGGTAATTGTCTTTTAATGGTTTCACAATCATTAAAACTTTATAGAGATATGAATGCAAATGAAAATAAACTGATGTCTAATTATACGAATACGTGCATTTACTCTTTTACAAACAGAATATAATGCCTTTGTGTCTCACCATATTTTTTCAATCCTTTATCTGCAAAACTTGTGCCTCCTCGATTAACATCACTTAACAGTTTTGTATTGAAAATGTATACATATCTGTCTGGTAGGGTCACCGTAAAATTTCCTGAAGTAACTACCACTTAGAGACCGTACTTGGTTTCTTCTATTTCAGTGTGGTTTATCGGGTAGGACTGCACTATTGTGAGGTCGGAAAGTTTCATAAAATGGCGGTTGCTGTTTAAAGCATTTAGCAACTGATCCATGTTTTATTGTTTATTATACATTTTCATTTCTTTAAATGAAAAAAATGTATCGCAAGTAATTATTTTTGCGCTGTGCTCGTATCAGCATTCTCATAAGTTATGGTTCTTTTCAAACAATTAGTTTTAGAAGCAGGTTGAACGTATGGGTATTTTTAATCCATTCGTTTTTAAAAGTGGGTAGAAAATGGCTGGCTATTTTTAATCCATTAGTTGTTAAAAGTGGTTTGAAAATGTGTGGATATTTTTAATTCATTAGTTTTTCAAAGTGTGTTATATACGGATGGTTATTTTTTGATCCATTAGTTTTTAAAAGTGGTTAGAAAATGGATGGTTAAAATCTATGGTGTGCCAGCGCTGGGCTCGTATCGGCATTTTATATCTACTTAGGGCGTCAGAAAAGTTTGTAGTAGCCGTGAATGGCCTGTAGTAAATTTCCCACAGCTCTTCGAAAGTGTTCTTGTAACCTTCAGACAGACGGTGGCAACACTGTTGCGTGCCGCCGGATAAAACGCCGCTGAAGAAACAAACGCCGCGCGTAATTGAATTAAGCCCGTGCTCACGGAGTCATTAGCGGCGGAGGGTTAATCCGCCAATCAGCTCGCTTACCTCCCGACTGCTGCCCGCGCGGAGATCTGAGGCGCCACTCACTTGGCCCAGAGAGCGCTCTCTCGCGCTCTTGCTTCCCGAGGTTACGTCACAGTGACGTCACAGAGAGCGCCCTCACGCTCTCTCGCTTCCCGAGGTTACGTCACAGTGACGTCTCAGAGAGCGCGCTCTCGCTTCTCTATGTTACGTCACAGTGACGTCACAGAGATCGCTCTCTCGCGCTCTCGCTTCTCGAGGTTACGTCACAGTGACGTCACATAGAGCGCTCTCTGGGCGGTGGCGTTTCGAAAACTATACTCCGAGAGTACACTAATAAATTATTCGCAAATCTACCACATTAGTGTATACNGGCGGTGGCGTTTCGAAAACTATACTCCGAGAGTACACTAATAAATTATTCGCAAATCTACCACATTAGTGTATAAGTAGGGCGAGGAAGCGCGAATGGTAAAGTTATTTCCCATACATTCACGCTGGCGTTCCTACATTTGCTCAGGAAACAGTCAAATGCGTAGTAGTGTTATGAAGTGATCAGGCCTTAGCTGAACGCCCTGCCTGAACACACCTTCAAACATGGAACCAGGGCACAAGCGTGATTGCAACAGCACCTTGTGAAAGACAGTTGCAGAAATCCCCTCCACCGGCCAGTAAACGGGGCCGAAAAAATTAAACAACGCGCCCGATATAGACCAGCGTAACACCGGGAGCGACGTCTTTTGTCGTTCACCCGACCAGAGAGAAGACCACTGAAGATGGGTGTGTCCGGCCGTCGTTAACGGCCTCCTAGAAACAGCCTCCGGCAACATGAACAAGGTGGGGACTTTCCAATTAGACTGTACTAGTAATGGCGTGAGGTAGCAATAAATCTTAATATAATTAATAAGCATCTCGGTATTCAATTTAAGCTCCCCCGATCAATAGTCACGTAAATAGTTATTGTATCACTTTTATGTTCAATAAACCTCATATTATACTGCTGTGCTCTACCTAATAATGACTCATTATTGAGCTACGCCCTTAGACACTTTCACGTATGGTTGGCTTAAAATCACAAGCGTAACAGTAGGAATCGTCCCAACTATGTATAGTAGCGACGCGAAACATTCGACATTTGTAGCCAGATGTGTGGTATTATTTCCATACTATATATATATATATATTGGTTAAACACTTCCGATTCAGTTTAGGAAGTTTACCAGAATTTTTTTTAGAGAGGTAGAGTAAAGTAAGATAGAGTAACAGCCGAGGAAAGCAAAAGTAGACGGGTATTCGGAACGGACATGATGTAAATAGCGCGCTGTCTTTACAAATATGTGCTGATTAAGCAATCAATGCAAATACCAAAACATTTGTCCCTTTCCCCAAATTATTTCTTTTCCCAAAATATTAGTTTTATAGATAAACAGCTTACTTGCCATTAATTAATAATAAACATTACGTCTAAAAATGTAAACTTTATAAAATTTATCTTTAAAATAAAAATACAAAGTTTGTCACTCGTCATTTGTAATTTTCCTAGTTTGTGTCTGTAAAAAGAATGACCACATTTCCTTTAAATTTGTTTAGTTATACTAAACTTTCGGCCATTTTTTTTTATTTCGTTTTACCTTTCGTTACTCGCTGAAATAGTGCGCGTTTTAATCTGGAAGAATGCTCAAAGTAATTACTCTGAAGTTTTGGAACACTGCTAAGAGCGAGTAAAGCATCTGCTCAAAGCGTTTTTTGGGACAGCCAAAGAGGAAAGTTTACTCGCAGAGTAACGTTTTGGAACACCGACCTGGTTATCTGGATTTGTCAGAGAGAGAGAGAGAGAGAGAGAGAGAGAGAGAGAGAGAGAGCGAGAGAGAGAGAGAGAGCGCAAAAGAGCGAGAAGTACGAATTTCTGAAGGCTGTTCACGGTTGAGTTATTTTAAGACGAACCTTTGAGAAATNGGCGGTGGCGTTTCGAAAACTATACTCCGAGAGTACACTAATAAATTATTCGCAAATCTACCACATTAGTGTATACGTAGGGCGAGGAAGCGCGAATGGTAAAGTTATTTCCCATACACTCACGCCGGCGTTCCTACATTTGCTCAGGAAACAGTCAAATGCGTAGTAGTGTTATGAAGTGATCAGGCCTTAGCTGAACGCCCTGCCTGAACACACCTTCAAACATGGAACCAGGACACAAGCGTGATTGCAACAGCACCTTGTGAAATACAGTTGCAGAAATCCCCTCCACCGGCCAGTAAACGGGGCCGAAAAAATTAAACAACGCGCCCGATATAGGCCAGCGTAACACCGGGAGCGACGTCTTTTGTCGTTCACCCGACCAGAGAGAAGACCACTGAAGATGGGTGTGTCCGGCCGTCGTTAACGGCCTCCTAGAAACAGCCTCCGGCAACATGAACAAGGTGGGGACTTTCCAATTAGACTGTACTAGTAATGGCGTGAGGTAGCAATAAATCTTAATATAATTAATAAGCATCTCGGTATTCAATTTAAGCTCCCCCGATCAATAGTCACGTAAATAGTTATTGTATCACTTTTATGTTCAATAAACCTCATATTATACTGCTGTGCTCTACCTAATCATGACTCATTATTGAGCTACGCCCTTAGACACTTTCACGTATGGTTGGCTTAAAATCACAAGCGTAACAGTAGGAATCGTCCCAACTATGTATAGTAGCGACGCGAAACATTCGACATTTGTAGCCAGATGTGTGGTATTATTTCCATACTATATATATATAGGTCAAAAACTTCCGATTCAGTTTAGGAAGTTTACCAGAATTTTGTTTAGAGAGGTAGAGTAAATTAAGATAGAGTAACAGCCGAGGAAAGCAAAAGTAGACGGGGATTCGGAACGGGCATGATGTAAATAGCGTGCTGTCTTTACAAATATGTGCTGAATAAGCAATCAATGCAAATACCAAACCATTTGTCCCTTTCCCCAAATTATTTATTTTCCCAAAATATTAGTTTTATAGATAAACAGCTTACTTGCCATTAATTAATAATAAACATTACGTCTAAAAATGTAAACTTTATAAAATTTATCTTTAAAATAAAAATACAAAGTTTGTCACTCGTCATTTGTAATTTTCCTAGTTTGTGTCTGTAAAAAGAATGACCACATTTCCTTTAAATTTGTTTAGTTATACTAAACTTTCGGCCATTTTTTTTTATTTCGTTTTACCTTTCGTTACTCGCTGAAATAGTGCGCGTTTTAATCTGGAAGAATGCTCAAAGTAATTACTCTGAAGTTTTGGAACACTGCTAAGAGCAAGTAAAGCATCTGCTCAAAGTGTTTTTTGGGAGAGCCAAAGAGGAAAGTTTACTCGCAGAGTAACGTTTTGGAACACCGACCTGGTTATCTGGATTTGTCAGAGAGAGAGAGAGAGAGCGAGAGAGAGAGAGAGAGAGAGCGCGCAAAAGAGCGAGAAGTACGAATTTCTGAAGGCTGTTCACGGTTGAGTTATTTTAAGACGAACCTTTGAGAAATGTCACTGCTCCTGCATACGTGTATTTTAACGAGCTCGCTGACTGGCATGTGTCCAGTTAAGTTGGTAACGCACGGGCGGAAAGTAGTTCCATGTCTGACTGTTCAGTTAGAATTGTTAGGTAAACAGTTGTGCATTCCGAGGTAACTCATTTTAATTTCTGTTTTTTTTTTGTTTGTAATCCACACAAGGGGCCGCGGTGGTCTAGTGGTTAGACTACTCGCCTCCCATCTAGGCGAACCGGGCTCGATTCCCAGCTGGGGCCCACCCGGGTTTTCGCATGTGGGAATCGTGCCGGACGATGCCGCTGGTCGGCGGGTTTTCTCGGGGATCTCCCGTTTCCCCTGCCCTTGTATTCCGGCTCTGCTCCATCCTCACCTCGCTTCACCCTCATCAACTCTCAAGACCTGGATGTTAAGAGCCACCCAAATCTCTTCACTCAAAGACTTTATTGATACAAGTATAACAATTTGAAAAAAAAAAATTTACTTTTATAATAATTTTACAATTTCACTGGACCGACGCATGATCAAAGAGATCAAACTCATGGCAATGTATACCAATATACATACAGGGTGATTCTAAAATCATGGGACAAACATTGAGGGGTGGTAGAGCTCACTAAAACAAACAATTATTGTATAGGAATATATGGGCGGGAGTGACGCGTTGAGGCACAGACACAAAAATAACACATGAAATGCAACACATTGTTTATTTACAATGTCACCGCTAAATGCCTTTTTACAGCAATGTTTATAATAATTGCTCAAAATTGCTACCACCGACAGTAATGCAAGCTTGGTAGCGTCGGTGGAGTGATTGGCGAACAGATTCAAATACGCCGGGTATTTCACGCACGCCACCATTGTCAGCCAATCACGCCATATGTAGAGGTCGCCAAGCATGCGTGACTGTTGGTGGATGCATTTCCAGCAACTGTTTTAACATTTTCTGTACGGAATCACTCGTTACGCATGCTGCTAATTAAAATTTTATGTTTCCGTTGATGTGTTATGTTTTTGTGTTTGCGCCTCAACGCGTCACTTCCGCCCATATATCCCTATACAATAATTGTTAGTTTTAGTGAGCTCTACCACCCCTCGATGTTTTCCCCATGATTTTAGAACCATCCTGTATATACATTACATTGCGCGGGAGAATTGACAATGTTCATACAAGTAGATGAGAAGCAGGGCTTCTAAAAGTACTAATTCGACGAGGAGCAGACCATATACTCCCCGTGCCCTGTATTTCTCTCTGGCGCCCACCATGCTCATTAGGCAAGGCCGCAATCGACCACGCGCACGCACTGCACCAATCTTCAAAGCCAACGTCTACGCCGCNCCATGCTCATTAGGCAAGGCCGCAATCGACCACGCGCACGCACTGCACCAATCTTCAAAGCCAACGTCTACGCCGCACACGCACAACAGTCCCCGGAAGTTCATTTGAACATTTGCACGACGTGACGCACGGACCGTTCGTGGCCACTTTCAACTTCTCTGGAGCCTTGCTAGAGTTGTGCTTTCAGGCCCTTCCCCCGTCTCGTGCGAACAAACCTGAACCAGGTGCGTAAAATCNGGAGCCTTGCTAGAGTTGTGCTTTCAGGCCCTTCCCCCGTCTCGTGCGAACAAACCTGAACCAGGTGCGTAAAATCACGCAAAATAAGGCGACAGCGCACCGCATTCGTGCGCACTCAGTTTAATAATATCTTGCATGAGAACTACCCTCAGCAGTCATTACCAGAGACCTGAAAAATTAGCGGATTCATTTCGAGACACGCTAGAATTCAAAACACGTGTGTTAATAAAATGTCAACCATTGGTCCACGCGGTGTTGGACCCCTCCTGGAGAAGGCTGGCCCAATCTTCGCCTTCCGCTGTGATGGCAGACAACCAATGTGAAGTTGATATCGGCATATATGTACATAAGACTATAGAGTCTAGCCTGCAGGTTATTGAACTCGCGAATTTTTCAGGTCTCTAGTCATTACACACAATTATTTTCTCTCCGTTTTTATTAAAATTAATTATAAATGAAATATTATAATTTATATATGAAATACCAGTAAAATTTCAATTTAACCAAAAAATATATACTTTTATGTTAACAAAAGTATAAAAGGCTTCTGATACACGTCATACATAGAGTAATTTTTTAAAGGGTTGATTAAAAAAAATTTGTGTGGGTACCGCGAATGGACTAGAGACACAAATGGATTAAGTGTGTTGGTAGCAATGGGAAAATAATGTTTGTTATTGGTGCTGTTATTGTTTTCGTAACGTGTTAACTAGGTATCGAAACGGAAGAAACGTCGTAATTTTTTTTAGTCACACCAAAATCGCCGATGACATTTAATCAAAACCATACGTATGCCACCATTTTTTTTTAACTAGTCAAATTTGTTACTGTTTCAAGCATTTTCGCCCACTAGTGAAGGAATTACAGAATGTAGCCCAACTTTCTGTGATCCCCGGCTGTGCTCTGTTTCTGTGCGTGTATTGTGCGTGCTTGTACGAGTCTAATACTAACACATGCATTCTACTTTCTGTGCTTGTGCTATGTTCAGTGCTGTACCAGTTGTAGCCCGGCCTAAACAACTGTTAATACAACATATTCCAGACGGAAAATATGTCAAATTTTGTAAAGGCGCCGTACTTTAATGCAAGTAATTGTTTGAAATACATTTTGCTTAAATCCATGATTGTGTTTAACAGTTATGGGCATAATATGAGTATATTGCAGTTTTCAGCGTAATGGTGGTTAAATAATTTCACCTGCAAGAAATGTGTTAAGCATTTGAAACAAGGCACATTATATTTCATACCGATTATTTCAGTTGTCCACGCATATATTTTCACAAATTTAAAGCGTCGTTAGAAATTTAGATACATCTCTATGGCATGCTTTATTTACCAAAAAGAGAAATACAGAATAGTCTCATGTCAAGAGAGTGAGAGAGGGAGAGCGCTCTTAAGAGCATTCTCGCCGAGTAAGAACGCTCTCTGAAGTGAGTATTCTTGATTATTGCATAAAGCGGGTGGGTGAAATTTTGTAAACCGCAGTGTAATACAGAGTTTCTATAAAGTCTCGATGCATTTCCGTGAAATTTCGTTACAGGGATCAAGGAGGCAGTGCAGAGTGTTAACTGTGCGAGGAGAATCGCTGTGGTTCGGGCACGTCTATGAGGATTGTCCTATGACGACTTAAGAACTGATTTCGTGTGTAGATTCAAGAAGCCTGCACAAAACAAGAACGAACATCCGTCTGCCGCGAACACATTTAACAGGACGGAGAGCTCGGCAGACGAAAAACTTCCCCGTCAGGCCGCCAACATCTGCAGATACCGCNGGAGCCTTGCTAGAGTTGTGCTTTCAGGCCCTTCCCCCGTCTCGTGCGAACAAACCTGAACCAGGTGCGTAAAATAACGCAAAATAAGGGACAGCGCAACGCGTTCGTGCGCACTCAGTTTAATAATATCTTGCATGAGAACTACCCTCAGCAGTCATTACCAGAGACCTGAAAAATTAGCGGATTCATTTCCAGACATGCTAGAATTCAAAACACGTGTGTTAATAAAATGTCAACCATTGGTCCACGCGGTGTTGGACCCCTCCTGGAGAAGGCTGGCCCAATCTTCGCCTTCCGCTGTGATGGCAGACAACCAATGTGAAGTTGATATCGGCATATATGTACATAAGACTATAGAGTCTAGCCTGCAGGTTATTGAACTCGCGAATTTTTCAGGTCTCTAGTCATTACACACAATTATTTTCTCTCCGTTTTTATTAAAATTAATTATAAATGAAATATTATAATTTATATATGAAATACCAGTAAAATTTCAATTTAACCAAAAAATATATACTTTTATGTTAACAAAAGTATAAAAGGCTTCTGATACACGTCATACATAGAGTAATTTTTTAAAGGGTTGATTAAAAAAAATTTGTGTGGGTACCGCGAATGGACTAGAGACACAAATGGATTTAGTGTGTTGGTAGCAATGGGAAAATAATGCTTGTTATTGGTGCGGTTATTGTTTTCGTAACGTGTTAACTAGGTATCGAAACGGAAGAAACGTCGTAATTTTTTTTAGTCACACCAAAATCGCCGATGACATTTAATCAAAACCATACGTATGCCCCACCATTTTTTTTTTTAACTAGTCAAATTTGTTACTGTTTCAACCATTTTCGCCCACTAGTGAAGGAATTACAGAATGTAGCCCAACTTTCTGTGATCCCCGGCTGTGCTTTGTTTCTGTGCGTGTATTGTGCGTGCTTGTACGAGTCTAATACTAACACATGCATTCTACTTTCTGTGCTTGTGCTATGTTCAGTGCTGTACCAGTTGTAGCCCGGCCTAAACAACTGTTAATACAACATATTCCAGACGGAAAATATGCCAAATTTTGTAAAGGCGCCGTACTTCAATGCAAGTAATTGTTTGAAATACATTTTGCTTAAATCCATGATTGTGTTTAACAGTTATGGGCATAATATGAATATATTGATTGCACTTATCAGCGTAATGGTGGCTAAATAATTTCACCTGCAAGAAATGTGTTAAGCATTTGAAACAAGGCACATTATATTTCATACCGATTATTTCAGTTGTCCACGCATATATTTTCACAAATTTAAAGCGTCGTTAGAAATTTAGATACATCTCTATGGCATGCTTTATTTACCAAAAGGAGAAATACAGAATAGTCTCATGTCAAGAGAGTGAGAGGGGGAGAGCGCTCTTAAGAGCATTCTCACCGACTAAGAACGCTCTCTGAAGTGCGTATTCTTGACTATTACATAAGGCGGGTGGGTGACATTTTGTAAACCTCAATATAATACAGAGTTTCTGTAAAGTCTCGACCCATTTCCGTGAAATTTCGTTACAGGGATCAAGGAGGTAGTGCAGAGTGTTAACTGTGCGAGGAGAATCGCTGTGGTTCAGGCACGTATATGAGGATTGTCCCATGACGACGCTAGAACTGATTTCGTGTGTAGATTCAAGAAGCCTGCGTCAAACAAGAACGAACATCCGTCTGCCGCGAACACATTTAACAGGACGGAGAGCTCGGCAGACGAAAAACTTCCCCGTCAGGCCGCCAACATCTGCAGATACCGCGCGGTCCGTTCAGCAAGCAATTGAACGCAGGCCGACTGCATCCACCCGCCATCTCAGTAGGATGCTGGCTGTACCACGCAGCACCGCATGATGGCCTGGGCAGGCCGCCGAACGGTGTGCAGAGCTCTAGCAGAAAACATTTAGGTAAAAAACCTTCCAACGTGTCTGAGTGATGTCTGCTTACGAATAGCATTTAAGAAACGCTACGCGTCTGTACACGTTTTCCAGTTACGCCATTTCTCTCTAAAGCATGGTTTTGTGATAGTGAAAATGGCCCGAACGGGTGTTTTCACGGTCATTTTTATGTATAAACATTCCGATACAAAAACATTAAAAAAGGAATAGGAACTTGCATCAAACCTTTATTTTTATTATAACGTCATAAAATTGTAGGGTATCCTCTGAAAGTCTCATAGAAGCGCGTTATCGACTGTAAGACTGCACGTGCTTTGCGCGTAGAGGCGATGAGAGAGTTGATGCGCATGTCTCTGTCGCCCCTAGCGCTCCCACGCTTTTAGGCCTCAGACGTGCAAAATTCCTTCAACCAGGCCCACTGCGACATAATTGTAGTTTTATCTGTATAGTCATGACTATGATAATCTTGCATTGCAGTTGCAGCAGTTCAGCAGACGTCTTTGTCGTATTGTCAGTTACGTAGTAAACAAAATTTGTGCTCTGTAAAATAACCGTGATTATATGATGTTCACGATAAACTGAGCAATTTTGAAAGCCTTGCTTAAGATCTACTTGTATGCACAATGTGTATTCTTCCACCATACGTAAAATTAACATCGTCATGGGCATGTCACTTTATACGTGCTACGGTCTAGTAAAACTGTGAAATTATTAGAAAAGTAAATATTGTATAAATTTGCTTATTCTTACACTTATACGTAGGGGCAGTGATATTTCGCGAAAAGATTTTGAGACAAGATACAGTCCAAAGCACTCTAGGGTCGTCCAATTTCTTTGATTGACTAAAAAAAAATGTCCTGGCCCGTGTTAAACGTTTGCGCACGAATCACGAAGGTTCAGTGTCGGAGTTACTTAGTCCCGAGTGGCTTGGTCAAAGACGGACACGGCACCAGCAGCCAATGGATGTATAACAACAGCTGAGGTGTGTGTATAGTATAGAGAGAGTGAATATATTTGAGCGGCTCTTAACATCGAGGTCTCGAGAGCCGAAGGTGAAGCGAGTGAAGCGAGGTGAGTAAGGAGGAGCGCCGGAACGCAAGGACGGGGGGAAACGGGAGATCCCCGAAAAAACCCACCGACCAGCGGCTACGTCCAGCACGATGCCCACATGCAAAAATCCGGGGGGTGGNCCGGGAATCGAACCCGGTTCGTCTAGGTGGGAGACGAGTAGTCTGACCACTACACCACCGTTGCCCCTTGAAAGTTAAATCACATTATTTCGCTATCCATCTATATACTCCGTATGCGTAAATTTTCTGACACTTTCATCTGCAGGTAAGCGGTCACGGCAAGGGAGGGATTGTGGATACCGGATTCAAAATTCCCGGCACTGTGGCGCTGTCTGATGTAATTTCCGGTCGTGGCTGGCCGGCCCACTGCTGGGGCCGTTACTACATGATATNGGCACTGTGGCGCTGTCTGATGTAATTTCCGGTCGTGGCTGGCCGGCCCACTGCTGGGGCCGTTACTACATGATATAGTCCATCCCCGGTCTCTCCACACTTTTTGAATCAAACCTTTGAAAAATCACCCCATGTATGACGTGTTTGGTTTTTTCCTAGATATGCAATGTATCACACGCGTTTTGTACTTTTGTTAACAACTATATATTTTTTTATTCAATTAAACTTTCACTATCATTTATGTATTAATCATAATATTTCTTCTGTTATTAACATGAATAAATAACAAGGAGAAAATAGGTGTGTTGNTATCATTTATGTATTAATCATAATATTTCTTCTGTTATTAACATGAATAAATAACAAGGAGAAAATAGGTGTGTTGGTACTGCCTGGTAAGAAATAGTTCCAATGCAAAATGTTATTAAACTGAGCGCGCACGAATGCAGTGTGTCGTCCCTTTGGTGTAATTTTCCAGACTTAGTTAAGTTTTGTTTGCACGGGGCGGAGGAATATACTGGGAGTAAAATTTAAGCAGGGCTTCAGAAAAGTTGGAAGTAACCGTGAATGGACTATACTAAGTGATTCCGCGTTAGTTTAAATGTAAACAGCCACGGCGTTCCTGGGAAACAGGTTAGATTGTGTTTCCAACAGTAGACAGCGTAGGCTTCGCTATGTTTTCTTGTGATGCGCTTCAGAAATTTGAGAAAGGAAATAAAATACAATGGCGTTTTGTACAGACGATTTCTACGTAAAACTATGTATACTTAAAAGTGCGTTGTAGACATTTTGAGATTGTATAAGTACATCAACCATTTAAACTGGACAACTATTATAATAGAGCCAGTAAAAAATAAGTGCATGCTATATCACTGAAAAATTCTGTAACCATACATATTTCATATTACTGTGCAGCCTTAGAAATCACAGCCAGTTTTTTTTTTTTGCATTTATGTGAATTCAGCATTACTTTATTTCAAAAATAAAAATAATATAAATTTGTTTGCCATGCGTTTATTTGAATGTATACACCAATTTTGATTAATAATAATGTATTTCAGTAAACAAAAACAAAGATGCATGTGGTTCGTGTGGAATCTGTCATTCATATGACAAGAAGTACAAAAAGTTACCAGTATAACTTGTGAGCCAACTTTCCTCTACATAGATGTAAGTTATTTTGACGAATATCTCAAATTTTTTTATTATAGGTAGCAACCAATTATAAGCTGTTCACAGTAAAGTGAGAACTTTTGATGCCCTAGTTACTTTTCCCTATCAGCAATGTTTTATCCGTTAACCACCTTTCCAAATAAATAATGTCATGTAAGTAATACAAACAGTGTGTATATTCCACCGCACTCGGAAGTTAACGTCTAAGGTTAAAAAATAATATATTTATTGACTGTTATTCTAAATGAGAGGACTTTCAAAAGCGCTCATTTTACAGTGAATAACCGATACACTATAAAGATACGTTTCGGAGCATAAAACTTCGATTGCAATCAGTCTAACGTGTTGGTAAATAGGACATAGTAACTCGAAATATGTGTAAATGTATATCATATTGCAGATAGGTGTCTGAACCACTTTAATAATGTAAGTAAATAGAAAAAGCAGATTCCAGGACAAGGGCTGGAGGCACTGAGGCGCTGTCTCCATCTGGACTCGCCATCTGGTTTCCGGCCGCTATCTTGTTTTTGCCATCCACCATTCCTCCGCCATCTTGTTTCCACATGTCTTTTGTTTACATAAACTGTTGCTAGGGGACGCGCCAGTCGTTAGACCACCATATTTGTTTATAGATATGGCAGCTAGAATACGCTGGTGTCGCTCTCTGTCTATCGCCATGTTTGCTACAGAATTGTCCACTAAGGACGTTGCGTTTTTTTTTATTTCGGAGCTCAAAATATCGTCTGTAGGAGGGCGGGATCACACTGCCGAACCCCGGGTCGACATGCAGGCGCTTTAGACCACTCGGCTATCGAAGCACTCTGAATAGTAGGGTTTTAAATGCAGTATACACATTGCAATGTTGATATGATATACATATAAACAATTCAGATATNCTCTGAATAGTAGGGTTTTAAATGCAGTATACACATTGCAATGTTGATATGATATACATATAAACAATTCAGATATGACATCAGAGTATATGTGTGTATGTTTAAATAGTTATTATTGTTTAGTTCATTTTATTATAGCACATTATTATTTTTCTTCTTGTTCTTATTTTTTTGTATTATAATATTTGTGATATAAATTCAATTACCATTATTTATATGTAAAATATTCGTGTCATTATGAANTTTTTTTGTATTATAATATTTGTGATATAAATTCAATTACCATTATTTATATGTAAAATATTCGTGTCATTATGAAATATTATACATATTTATGTGTAAGGTGTGTATGGGTTTTTTCTAGCATCAAATAATTTGTATTACCGATTAAAAGTGTATGATTATTTTATTACAAACCATTTGTCTCATATAAATACTAAATATTTATTTGCATGTGCATACCTCCACATATACCATCAAAGGTATACATGTGCAAAATGAAAACACGAGCACAGAACAGTAGTTACGAACATGAACCAAGTAATTCAGAAACACTATACGATGATTACAATTTCTACTCACGGTTAAACGAAGCGTCGACGACGGCGATGAAATAATGTCTCACAAACACAGATGTTAATTAAATTCAAAGAAAAGAAATATAATGTTACTATATACAATAATAGTGAGAGAAAAAAATACATATTTGCAAACAAAGCCGGAGTATTCAAAACTACCCTGTCACCAATTAACCCCTTAATATATAATCTGTAGTATACTCGTTCACATTTGACACGTTGCAGGATCATAGTCATGGCTGTAAGGCCAGAAGCTAGCACAAATACCAAATACAGACAACACCTTTCCTTGGTCAATGCTATTAGTTGCTGCTAATACACCAACTGTTTTAATAATTAGTTGCTTCTTGTACCATATATATATATATATATATATATATATATATATATATATATACTGAAACTCTTTCAATAGGTTCCAATGTGACAATTGTATAAAAAAATTTCGTAAGTATGTTTCACACCACAAATTTATTATTTTGGGAAATGTTAATGTGAACGTTAAGCGATTAACTGTGTAGTAATTTTGTGTAAAATAAATATTACAAAATTTTGGTCGAAATAATACTGCTCAACAGTTATGTGACTTCTTTTTAAATATGCAATAAAATAATGTCTTGGTGTAGCATTTGGTGTTATATATTGAAAACTAAGGGCAAATTAATTATTTACGAATGTGAATAATAGTTTTTTTAAAGCGACAAAAAATTGTTTTACTAGACACAGCACTGAACATTTTGTCAACGGGTAGAGTAATGAACCGTTTGTGTGCACGCGACGGAGTTGCATACCAAAAGACTGGTACTGCGTTGTTAGGCAGTATAATGCCTAACAACGATCGGCTGCGTTGCTAAGGACTCCAGTGAATCGGACAATTTGAAATGGACAAAAGGAGACTCTCTGACGTCCTACCATGGAAGACATTTATTTACCGAGATACCTGTAAATGCAAACAACGAATGTACAGAAAATATGTCCGAACTACCAACACTTAATCAGTGATTGGAAAAACTCCACTTTGATACGGCCTTGAGTCTTTCTTACAAATCGACTATACTGCCCTTGTTCCCTTTACCCGCGAACCCCTTCCCCTGAGTTACTTGCAACACGGCACAGTGATAATATAGAACACTCAAGTACGTAACCGTAACTTCACTGTCATTCTGGCTGAAGTTTGCACTATAAGAGACATGTTTTTCCTTAATCTTGAGATGCAGCAACCCGCACAGCTCTCCTGTTATGCAAGTGGACGCGATAACAGGCGATATATCCTTGGTGAAAAATAACCTAACTTCTCAATTTTCATAGAAGGATCATGTACCTCTGGTTTTAAATCCCCCCCCCCTCCTTCCTTTTTTTTTGCATCACTCGCATAAAACCCTGCTTACTGCTGCATAGAAAACCTGGAAAAATACACTTCAGATAACATAAGAAAAACCATGCCACAATTTCTTGTGAAATCTATGAAGCAAGGTAACTGCACTGCAAGGCGCTTGGACGTCCTAATGTAGCAGCGGTACTGTAGTGATTTTGAAATCAGGTGTTATTATCTCCATACGCACGGCCAATGGCAGTAGGAAGGCAAGGTCTGTCTCGTCGACAGCGAGGTCGTAAGAGACGGAGCAAGCAGCTCAGAGGAAGCTGGAACGGGGAAGGAATCGGCCATGACCTGCAGTGAAGAACGAACCACACCAGCATTCACCTGGAGTGACTTCGGGAAACCACAGATAACCGAAATCAGAATGGCCAGACCAGGAATCAAACAGGCGTCCTTCCGAATGCAAGTTCAATGGTCTACCACAGTACCACCTCTCTTGGTTTGCAAAAATTGTCCTTACATTCTTCAGTTTACATTATCGTCACACAGTTACATTCAAATGCAACTAATAATATTCACTGGGAAAATAAACCTGAGCGAAACCTTATCAAGTTGGGTAATGTACCGAGATCTGCACCAGCATACCGCAGGCTAAACTTGCAGTACATTGTAAACTGACGTTAAACTGCATGGCATGCTCAACACGCCTGTTAAAGGGAAGAGAACCAAATGCAGTCTCTACCCCAAACGTCATCAAGCAATCGTGTTACGAGCACTTCAGAAAGGAGATGCAGGGTGAATGTGTTAGTCAACAGCAGGAAGAACAAACAGCTGTATTTGTAAGGGTTACAGAATGTTGCGAAATCGTCAGGTTGTGTACATGTCTCGCATGGAACTAGGATTTATCATTCGGATCATGGAAAGTTTGCATTTCAGGATTTAGAGGTGTTAGTTATGATGTAATTGTGTTTGAGAAATAATACTACTTATGATCATTGTTTTAACTATTTTAAAGGGGTTAATAGAAGGATCTGTAATTAAGCTACCCATTAAAGGGTAGTGTATAAAATTTTGTAGCATGGCATAAGCCTACATGGTTTATTAGCAATAGTCGTCCACCTAATTATGTATTTTCTTGCTCGCGTGAAGGTGGTGGAAGCAGATAGCACAGCCCATTTTGGTACCAGTTGGCAATCACGTTACCTATGAAGGAAATATCTGACTCAGAGGTCAGAGGTCATTGCGATCGAATCATTGCATACTGAGGAGGAAGTTGAGGTAAGGTGGAATACGCCGACGCGAACGGCGAAGAAGCAACGGTCATGGCTCAAGCTAGTTTGGACATGCACACGTTAAGTCCATCTGCACCAGCCCTTCAATATCCACAAGCGCAATGTAAAGGTAATTGTTTTTTTTTTTTCCCCCCACCGAATTCGCTGTAGACAAAATAGTAATAGAATTGAGTAAAGAATTCACCATTGAAATGACTAACAATTATAGAAGTAGGGAGATAATATGGAATCCAAAGCATCTGATGCATTTCTATAAAGCAAAGATACAGAATGCATGAGAATATATATCTGCAATTGCAGTAAGAAGAAAAGGAAGGGGTTATCGTTTTAACTTCAGACGGGCCATAGTATAGCTAATGTATGCTGTGGCAACCAATATCTGCGTCACTCAGTCGTCGTCACAGAGATGGCCGCCGAACATGTTACAGCATAACGAACGGGTCATAGACTCTAGACTGTAACACAGTATGGTGGTAGTTACTAACGTGTATGCGCCTGTCGGGTATGTAATTGCAAGGAAAATCATGAGAGGAAATATAAATTATACAACATATCTTAGTGGCGAACTAGGTTCAATTCCCAGCCGGGTAACTCCCGGATTTTCACAAGTGGGAATTGTGCCAGACAGTGCCGCTGGTCATCGGATTTTCTCGGGGATCTTCAATTTCCCCCACCCTTGCATTCCGGTGCCGCTCCATTCTCGCCTCATTTCATCCTCATCGGCTTTCAAGAATTTGTTGTTAAGAGCCGCCCAAATCTCTCCACTGTGTAATTTTATTATTGTGGCGACACTGTCTTATTCTACCTTGTTCCTCCATTTCTGAACCTGTATCCAAGTAGTGTTACCTCGTACGAGGGAGAAGCAGGTAGCTTAAGTTAAGAGTTAGGACCACGAAGTGTCCCTTGTCCCACAACCGAGGACTGTTCGTGCATCAACAAGCATATTAACATGTCACCCTTGCTGCGAGCAAGGTACAAGAGAATATACCAAGTACGCAATACAGCACAGCACAGCACAGCACAACCCCCACACCTCCCGCTAGAATCGCTACACAAGAAAAAGGTCAGATCATAAGAGTCGACATTAACTCCCTGTCCACTGCACACAGACCTGCCAGTGTGTGATACTGCACTAACAAGTCAGATCTGCTGACTTCTGAGCACACCTTAAACAGGAAAGACCGCCTCTTGCTTCACCACTGTACATCTGGATAAGACCCCAGTAGTGTATTGAGGCCGTTCACCCACAGAAGGGGGGTACACAGTTTTACGTTATACAGGCTTAGACTCTTGCTCGTGTGTGGACAAGCCTTCGAGCACTTGTTCTGATGTAGCCAATCCACAGTGTGCCAAAGCTCAGTTGGAGAGACTTAAACAGAGACCGGTACCTGTGATCCAGTTTGTTTGGTCCACTCATTAAACTAGAGGGAGAAGAACATCCCTGTGGGATAGATAGCTCAATGCCGAGGGTACTGAGCAGAAGAGAACACTGCTCGGGAAGAACCCATGAGAGCAGAACGATTTGTAATGACTTTAAACCTAAGAAATTACAAAAAAAGTAAAAAATTAATTAAAAAATTATAAACTTAAAAAAAATATATATATATTTTTAAGACTTAGACGCAAGAGGTCCGGGTTCGATGGCGGGTAGAGCTACTAAGCTCCCGGCACGATCGACCCTTGTAAGTTTTTGTCTGTTTGGTCAG
>NQII01006558.1:24012-83257 GCA_002778355.1 Clitarchus hookeri
ACAGTTCCCAAAGGGTGAAGTAGGGAACGAGGTTCTGGCTTGTGGCTGTCTCTGCAAGAGTATTACTAGGATTGGTGACAGGAGATAGCGGGAGCAAGGTGAAGAAAGAATAGAGTGCTGGAAGAGACAACTCAACCAAGTCAGATTTATGTCTGTTTATTGATTGCTCATTAAACACACACAAACCAGCCTGCACCCTGATTAGGGCCTGAAGGGCCGATCCTAGGTTGCCAACCGGTAATTGACCTAGTCTCGGAAGATGCGGCAACGTGGGCGACCCCAAGTCAGAGGTACTACAACTCGAGTCAACTGTGAGTGAGCTACGAGGAAGCTGGAAGCGCGGTATGCTTCGGCGTACTGGCAGGCAGCGAGGTGGTGTCATGCAGAGTGACGTTCTGCGAAGGTAGACGCTGTGTCAGGTGGCTCTCAGGCAGCGTGACGTTCTGCAACTAGACTGGTGCGAGACAGTCTCGTACTGAGGACTGCGAGTTCTATTTATACGCGGCGCACAGGGGCAGTGCAGGGGTTGTGGGGAGTGGTGAGAGAGAGAGCACAGAGAAGAGACTTGGAGAGAGCGGCGGTTGTAAGCCATAGGAGATGGCCGAAGTAGGCAGCTATTTCCCCTCACATCCGATGGCTGGAGGGGTAGAGAGCAGCGACGTGATGCGAAGCCTTGCGGCGTAGCATGCTGCAACAGCTGGGCAAACCAACCCTGGGATTCAAGGCGTGATGTGGCAAGTGTATGGCGTTACGGCTCTTGTTAGGAGAAAGCCGCGGCTGTGGCGAGGCTAGGTGAAAGAACAAAGTCGCCCATGGCGCGTCATAGTCTAATAGGTAAAGAAATGCTCCACATTGCTCTAATTATGTATGCCCACTTTGTTTACCAGAGGGTTTATAACGGAGTATATAACGGAGTAAGTTTTATTAGTTTTTACTCTTGAATATGTAAATACTGTGGGGAAGATATATTAACTGACTCTTTGTGCCTTTCATAGCAAGATCAACATTTGAATGCTTTGTAGAATAGTTTCACATTTAAAGGAACGTTGTAGTACGTGCTGTATTAGACACTCATTTGTATGTGTGTGTTCTGAGTGTGACTGTGGTATGCGCAGATATTTGCACGCACTGAGGTGGTGCAAGTGACCAAGATGGACGCGAGCAACCTGGCGATGGTGATTGCACCCAACTGCCTGCGGTGTACGTCGCAAGACCCCCGCATCATTTTCGAGAACGCACGGAAAGAAATGGCATTCATGCGGACGTTGATTCAGTGCTTAGACACCTCCTTCATGGAAGGTGTATATTGAGTCGAGGTTATTGTTTTTGTGGGAGTTTCGGTTGTGACCATTGTTGTTGAGAGAGCTCCTTTAGGTCATTGGAGTGTTGTCGGCTGCTACGCATGTCTCTGCTGCTGTTTGTGAGTCTTCTAGTGTCGCTAATCCCGTGAGATGTACACTTCATCTCGTTATCATTATTGTTATTTAAATATGTTTGTTGTAAAGTTAACATATTGATTAATCTTGAAACCTGTAACATAATGCATGTTTATGCATTTTTTGTTAGCNATTATCATTATTGTTATTTAAATATGTTTGTTGTAAAGTTAACATATTGATTAATCTTGAAACCTGTAACATAATGCATGTTTATGCATTTTTTGTTAGCAGAGCTAAGCTTTCTTTCTATACAGTGGAACCTCTATCCATAGAATTTCAGGGGTCTGACACCAAAGTTCTATAGATGCGGACATTCTGTAGATGTGAGCTAGACGTATTAGTCGACCAAAAAAACCCAACCTCATTAAACTTTATGTTGAACACATTGATAGGGCTATATGAGGTATTTGTCAAGTTTAACTAAAAGAAAACCATGCAAATGGGAATATTAAAGAAAACATTCATAATACAGTAGAACCCTGTTATAAAGTTCTCAAGGGAACCAAGAAGTATTGACCTTATATGTAAATAAAACACCAATAAACAATCCACTCTAATTTGTTCTGGTACACTCGCACTCAAACTTAATAAAAACTGTATTTAAACATCTCTTTTGAAACCACGTACACAGAAATAGCTGCCAACATAGCAGAAGTATTATCCATAGAGCAACTAAGAACAGTCGCAGTTACTAGCCAAGAAATTAAAATTTTGTATAAATTGTGATTAATAAAGTGCCGTGAAAAGGGTTTCCTTAATTTTGGGTTCCCTTTTTTGTTAACTTCCCATGCATATTTATTAGTGTTACATTTATACATGTATGCATTTGTAATTTTCAGGAAAAAATATTCAAGTGAAAAACTTTTATAATCTATGGCATTTTTTTGAACAGATGTCAGTCTAAAATGCCTTAAAAATTTGTTTAGCATTACAGTACAATGGCAAGTGGATTAGCTGACAGCGTTTTGATAAAAATTTACAGCCTCCACTTGACGAACCAGCTGATGGCGAAAGGATACATAGACGAAAAGTAAACATTTGGTGCTACTTTCGTCGAACTGTCAAAATCTTGCCAACTTACATGAGACAGACAATAAATAGGACTAAACGCAGGGCAATTAGACATTAGCAAAAGCAATGTGTGTTGAAAATTTATTTAGTGTTATCTGTTAGTATTACATGTGCTGTATTAGTTTGTACTGTGTACCAANTACATGTGCTGTATTAGTTTGTACTGTGTACCAATTTCGTATGCCATTGTGAGTACAGTTGATTCTTAGACTGTGTCCAAAATGGCAGATTAAAGTCCTTATTGCATAATTTATTATTTATTAACACATTCGCAGTATTCCAGTGATGATTGTAGAAATATTACATCAGTTTAAACTTTGAAGCATTAAATTTATATTTTAAAAATGTCACTGTTAATGCAAAAATGTGTTGCTGCGAGTGCTAAGCAAGTGACTGTCTACAACGTCCGAACTGAAATTTACGAGATGACAAATTACAAAATAACGAATTTGTCATTTCGGTCACTACCTTATGCTTTTATGTTAATACTTAGTTAAATGATCGGAGCATGTAATTTTCGGCGATGCTACAAAAAAATTTTTTTGATAGATAGGGTAAAAATTTAATTTGCTGTTCTGCAAAAACTGACTTGTTTAGCATTATTTATATAGGAATTTTGTAGAGACCTGAGAAAATTTTCTGTTTACACGGACTTTCGATCCATCCCTGTTCGATGGATAGATTTTCCACTGTAATTTTATTCCTGTATGAGATAGCGCTGAATGAAAACGTAATATTTCTGTTGGATAATGCCTTTCTTTCACCGATTGTGGGTTGCACAGGATGAATTTTGTTTAAACCGTATGTAAAAGAGACGTTAACCCGTAATTTAAATAATTGATACAGTTTGTTAATTGTAAATTTTAGGAATTGGATACCAGAATCATTGCACGTTAATTTAGATTCTGTTAATTTTATTTTCTGGCATACCATGTGCTTTCTGTGAATATGTGTCCCTTGATTGTAAGGGGTTGTATTTGGGGAATTGTATTGTGATGAATTTTCTTTCTTGGTCATCTTTTGTCCTTTCCAGACTATCAGGATATTTTTGTAGATATGTACGTATATTCGTACCAGTTTTCGGCATACATTTTTTGTGGTCTTAACGGCTTGGAGTTAGCATAGGAGTCATCTCTGGCGTCATTGGCGTCTTGAGATTTGAACACTCAAAACAAAAATGCTACTTCTGGTGCTTTTGGGCTTGTTCTTTTATCGCCCGCACACATTTAATCACTTTACGCCTCTTCAATGGGCCTAACATCATGATGTGGCAGAATTTTCTCATCATCGAACTAAATTCTGCTGCGCCCTAACAAAAAGCATCTGCCCATTCTGAAAGCCGGGCCGGAAGGGGCGTGTCTCCTTCTGAGCTACAAGGCTTCTAAAAGTCGCAAATAATCCAGAAATCTCAGATAGTCTGTAATTAACATGTCAATTCAAAGAAAATATTAAGTTAAAAATTAAAACCTCTTAGGCCTATCTGCACTGATAAGTATAAAACAGGAATAGCTGTGATTAAAATTACATACATAAAAAAATGTGATTAGAATCAAAATCTATGAAGTTTTAAGTAAGAGTTAAACGAATTGTTATTAATGTAAATTGTTATCAATGTAAATAATAACAATACTGTTCAATACCTGGGAGTTCGTTCTAATGTTTATAAACCTAACTCAAGGAAAATAAATACATAATAAATGAATTAAGAATATTGTAAACATAATATTAAGATTAATAGGGAAACAGAACAATAACCCTTACTTTAGTTAACATACTGTAGTACCACTACATGGTCTGAGGAAATATTAATTTTGAATAAGAAAACAAAATGAGAAGTAAATAATGAGCAGGACTTAAAAAAAAAAAATTTGTGGAAATAAGGGATATGGCTTGTCCGCGTGTTTTCCAGGTGTTGGCTGTGGAATTCAGGAATGTGACAAAAAGAGCTCTGTGAAATGTTTATGAAGGGACTGAAAAATTTGGTTTTCGATAATCCTTTCAGATCTACGTTAATTTTGGTTGTCAGGTGTTGCAAAAAAAATAATTATGTGATGAGTGCTGTACTTAAGCTATCGAAGAACTTATTTTGTTATCAAAATCAATTTAAAAGGATTAATTTATGCATGTTATTTCTTGTGTGGAGAGAGTGGTAACACTGCCTAAGTGCGGGTTTGTCCTTGAGATTTATTTCCCGCTCCTCTGTCTTTATTCCGCTATCACTTCACCCCTATCTCTTGCAATTTAATCTATTCTTAGCGCTGGCTGGAGCAGCAAGTTGTAGTGCCGTGGAACACTGTTATAACATTTCAAGGAGTGTGTACTTTACATAAGGGAGAACCTTATAACCAGGTAACTTTCTATTGGGAAACGTGTTTGTGGACCAAGAAAAAGTAGTTTATTAGCCAGGAAAATGTTACAAAGGGGAATGTTTCAGCAGGGTTGTACTGTTGTCGAACGTACTTACCTCGCACCTTGGTGAGAGGAGTTTGATTCCTGTCTGGGCTATCAGAATTCCTACATGGGAGATTGTAATGTTCCGTCCTCATTACTTCCGTATTTATAATAATGCAGCCGCACAAGATGCTAGGGTTGGTTGTTAAAATATTGCGCAATGTGGAGAGAAGATTGGAAAGTGTGTCAGTATGCCGAGCACATTGGCGTGAGCAGTAGTGGATCGTTCCATGTCAATTCAACAGTTTTAATCAAAATTTTACCTCACCATTTCAGATTTTAATTTTAAAGTTTTATTTTGATAGTCACTATTCCAGTGGTCGTAGAAATGAGAATTGACTGTATTGATTAAATGTGTATTTCTCCCATGTTAACAACAAAATAAAAAGTCCATAGATTTTGTATAGTGCTGTGTTGTGCAACATGCACAAAATATTTCAGTTGGACAAGACTAGCAGACCATGGAAAATGAAGTAAGTGCTCATGGTGGTGAACTGCAGGAACACAATTTAATAATAGGATTGGTGCAACTTGGCAATATCTCTGGTATCCATGAACGTAAATAATTTTCTTGGGGGTTATGTGATGTATGTGCACGTTAAAATTATTAACACTGTGTAGGAGCTTATGTTCAAGTAGCAAAAATGTTATTTTAAAAATAATAAAATACATTTAATTTTCAAGTGTGAAACACAAAAACTGTGTGTTAACCATATTTACTTGTGTTCTGTGTTACCGGATGGCAAAAGCACCTTCCACTAGTTTGTAAACTTGTGCAAATAATTGTTTCGGTTTCTTTCTTAGGGGAGAATGAAAATAATTTTATTCATTATTCATTGTATTTCTCTCTGAAACCATAGCCACATATTATACAAGGAAAACTTGAAGTTGTTGCTAAATGTTATCTGACATTTATTCTTTTTGCAATGAAAAGCAGTGAAAATATTGGAGGACTAAATAAGAACTGGTACTGAACCAAGAACAAAAAATATGATTCAACCGATCCATCCCTAATATCCGAGTCAAGAAGTTGGAGGGGAGCTTTGGAGAAGCTTCTTCAGTTGACTGTAGACACATCTGTGCTTCAGAAGTGCTGTTAGGTGATGCCAGGTGGCTCATAACAAGGCGTACTGAACTTCGCTATCCACCCGAGTGAGTCGCACACTGGTTACAAAGTTAGTAAGTCGTGGCTTGCCATACCGTGATTTGGTTTGAAGTTTTGGTGTTGATGGCTAGTATGGTTCTTAACCTCGTTTCCTGCACCTAATTTTCCAACCAGAATGGCCTTTGGACAATTGGAAAGTGAGGGGAACTAGGTTAGTGCTAGGCACTTGTAGTTGCTGGAGAAAGTTATGGACTACAAACAAAAAAGTATGCGATGTTGCAACATCGAAATGATTGTTAAAGAATCTGCCCAGTAGCGCAACCCACCGTCATGATTGACGGACGATCCCTGAAAAACTTGCTTCCTGTCTGAAGACCAGGGTTGCCAACTGTTGGCATGCTGTGCTGCACAAAGTTCTGGCAACTGCGAATTCACAAGTGTATGTCGCCAACACAGGAAAAATAAAATATTCACATATTTACAATCCCAAACACCACCACTTGCAGCTTTGGGGTCCTGAAAGTGGCTTGTGTACTCCTCAAGGCTGTAGTTCTCGGAACGGACAACTTGCGTGCCCAGCTGTTGCTGCACCAACAAACACCAGCATTTGTCTGCCCGACTGTGATGCAGCTTACGGCGACACAGAATTTGGCCAATAGGCGAAGAGTATAACACTACCCACTAGAAGTTGCGAATCTCATTAGCCACAGTAACAAGTGCCATGCAGTTTTGCAGCTGGAAGAGACAACTCCCAGGTCAGATTTATGTCTGTTTATTGATTGCTCATTAAACACACCCTGACCAGGGCCTGAAGGGCCAATCCTAGGTTGCCAACCGGTAATTGACCTAGTCTCGGAAGATGCGGCAGCATGGAGGGTGAGGGCGACCCCAAGTCAGCGGTACTAGAACTCGAGTCAACTGCGAGTGAGCTACGAGGGAGCTGGAAATGCGGTAGGCTTTGGCGTACTGGCAGGCAGCGAGGTGGTGTCATGCAGAGTGACGTTCTGCGAAGGTAGACGCTGTGTCAGGTGGCTCTCAGGCAGCGTGACGTTCTGCAACTAGACTGGTGCGAGACAGTCTCGTACTGAGGACTGCGAGTTCGATTTATACGCGGCGCACAGGGGCAGTGCAGGGGTTGCAGGGAGTGGTGAGAGAGAGAACGCAGAGAGAGAAGAGACTTGGAGAGAGCGGCGGTTGTAANGATTTATACGCGGCGCACAGGGGCAGTGCAGGGGTTGCAGGGAGTGGTGAGAGAGAGAACGCAGAGAGAGAAGAGACTTGGAGAGAGCGGCGGTTGTAAGCCGGCGGAGATGGCCGAAGTAGGCAGCTATTTCCCCTCGCATCCGATGGCTGGAGGAGTAGAGAGCAGCGACGTGATGCGAAGCATTGCCGTGTAGCATGCGGCAACAGCTGGGCAAACCAACCCTGGGATTCAAGGCGTTATGTGGCAAGTGTATGGCGTTACGGCTCTTGTTAGGAGAAAGCCGCGGCTGTGGCGAGGCTAGGTGAAAGAATAAAGTCGCCCATGGCGTGTCATAGTCTAATAGGTAAAGAAATGCTCCACATTGCTCTAATTATGTATGCCCACTTTGTTTACCAGAGGGTTTATAACTGAGTATTTTCTTGAAATTGTTAAGTTTTGTTAGTTTTTACTCTTGAATAAATACTGTGGGGAAGATATATTAACTGACTCTCTGTGCCTTTCATAGCAAGATCAACATTTGAATGCTTTGTAGAATAGTTTCACATTTAAAGGAACGTTGTAGTACGTGCTGTATTAGACACTCATTTGTATGTGTGTGTTCTGAGTGTGACTGTGGTGTGCGCAGATATTTGCACGCACTGAGGTGGTGCAAGTGACCAAGATGGACGCGAGCAACCTGGCGATGGTGATTGCACCCAACTGCCTGCGGTGTACGTCGCAAGACCCCCGCATCATTTTCGAGAACGCACGGAAAGAAATGGCATTCATGCGGACGTTGATTCAGTGCTTAGACACCTCCTTCATGGAAGGTGTATATTGAGTCGAGGTTATTGTTTTTGTGGGAGTTTCGGTTGTGAGCATTGTTGTTGAGAGAGCTCCTTTAGATCATTGGAGTGTTGTCGGCTGCTACGCATGTCTCTGCTGCTGTTTGTGAGTCTTCTAGTGTCGCTAATCCCGTGAGATGTACACTTCATCTCGTTATCATTATTGTTATTTAAATATGTTTGTTGTAAAGTTAATATGTTGATTAATCTTGAAACCTGTAACATAATGCATGTTTATGCATTTTTTTGTTAGCAGAGCTAAGCTTTCTTTCTATACAGTGGAACCTCTATCCATTAAATTTCAGGGGTCTGACACAAAAGTTCTATAGATGCAGACATTCTGTAGATGTGAACTAGACGTATTAGTCAACCAAAAAACCCAACCTCATTAAACTTTATGTTGAACACATTGATAGGGCTATATGAGGTATTTGTCAAGTTTAACTAAAAGAAAACAATGCAAATGGGAATATTAAAGAAAACATTCATAATACAGTAGAANGTTTAACTAAAAGAAAACAATGCAAATGGGAATATTAAAGAAAACATTCATAATACAGTAGAACCCTGTTATAAAATTCTCAAGGGAACCAAGAAGTATTGACCTTATATGTAAATAAAACACCAATAAACAATCCACTCTAATTTGTTCTGNTTCTCAAGGGAACCAAGAAGTATTGACCTTATATGTAAATAAAACACCAATAAACAATCCACTCTAATTTGTTCTGGTACACTCGCACTCAAACTTAATAAAAACTGTATTTAAACATCTCTTTTGAAACCACGTACACAGAAATAGCTGCCAACATAGCAGAAGTATTATCCATAGAGCAACTAAGAACAGTCGCAGTTACTAGCCAAGAAATTAAAATTTTGTATAAATTGTGATTAATAAAGTGCCGTGAAAAGGGTTTCCTTAATTTTGGGTTCCCTTTTTTGTNATTAAAATTTTGTATAAATTGTGATTAATAAAGTGCCGTGAAAAGGGTTTCCTTAATTTTGGGTTCCCTTTTTTGATAAATTTCCAGGCATAATTATTAGTGTTACATTTATACATGTATGCATTTGTAATTTTCAGGAAAAAATATTCAAGTGAAAAACTTTTATAATCTATGCATTTTTTTTAACAAATGTCAGTCTTAAAATATCTTAAAATTTGTTTAGCATTACAGTACAATGGCAAGTGGATTAGCTGACAGCGTTTTGATAAAATTTACAGCCTCCACTTGACGAACCAGCTGATGGCGAAAGGATTCATAAACGAAAAGTAAACATTTGGTACTACTTTCGTCGAACTGTCAAAATCTTGCCAACTTACATGAGACAGACAATAAATAGGACTAAACGCAGGGCAGTTAGACGTCAGCAAAAGCAATGTGTGTTGAAAATTTATTTTGTGTTATCTGTTATTATTACTTGTGCTGTATTAGTTTGTACTGTGTACCGATTTCGTATGCCATTGTGAGTACAGTTGATTCTTAGACTGTGTCCAAAATGGCAGATTAAAGTCCTTATTGCATAANCATTGTGAGTACAGTTGATTCTTAGACTGTGTCCAAAATGGCAGATTAAAGTCCTTATTGCATAATTTATTATTTTATTATTTATTAACACATTCGCAGCATTCCAGTGATGATTGTAGAAATATTACATCAGTTTGAACTTTGAAGCATTAAATTTATATTTAAAAAATGTCACTGTTAATGCAAAAATGTGTTGCTGCGAGTGCTAAGCAAGTGACTGTCTACAACGTCCGAACTGAAATTTACGAGATGACAAATTACAAAATAACGAATTTGTCATTTCGGTCACTACCTTATGCTTTTATGTTAATACTTCGTTAAATGATCGGATCATGTAATTTTCGGCAATGCTACAAAAAAAAAAAATTTTAATCGATAGTGTAAAAATTTAATTTGCTGTTCTGCAAAAACTGACTTGTTTAGCTTTATTTATATAGGAATTTTGTAGAGACCTGAGAAAATTTTCTGTTTACACGGACTTTCGATCCATCCCTGTTCGATGGATAGATTTTCCACTGTAATTTTATTCGTGTATGTGATAGCGCTGAATGAAAACGTAATATTTCTGTTGGGTAATGCCTTTCTTTCACCGATTGTGGGTTGCACAGGATGAATTTTGTTTAAACCGTATGTAAAAGAGACGTTAAACAGTAATTTAAATAATTGATACAGTTTGTTAATTGTAAATTTTAGGAATTGGATACCAGAATCATTGCACATTAATTTAGATTCTGTTAATTTTATTTTCAGGCATACCATGTGCTTTCTGTGAATATGTGTCCCTTGATTGTAAGGGGTTGTATTTAGGGAATTGTATTATGATGAATTTTCTTTCTTGGTCATCTTTTGTCCTTTCCAGACTATCAGGATATTTTTGTAGATATGTACTTATATTCTTACCAGTTTTCGGCATACATTTTTTGAGGTCTTAACGGTTTGGAGTTAGCATAGGCGTCATCTCTGGCATCATTTGCATCTTGAGATTTGAACACTCAAAACAAAAATGCTACTTCTGGCGCTTTTGAGCCTCTTTTATCGCCCGCGCACATTTGGTCACTTCACGCCTCTTCAATGTGCCCAGCATCATGATGTGGCAGAATTTTCTCATCATCAAACTAAATTCTGCTACGCCCTAACAAAAAGCATCTGCCCATTCTGAAAGCCGGGCCGGAAGGGGCGTGTCTCCTTCTGAGCTACAAGGCTTCTAAAAGTCGCAAATAATCCAGAAATCTCAGATAGTCGGTAATTAACATGTCAATTCAAAGAAAATATTAAGTTAAAAATTAAAACCTCTTAGGTCTATCTGCACTGATAAGTATAAAACAGGAATAGCTGTGATTAAAATTACATACATAAAAAAATGTGATTAGAATCAAAATCTATGAAGTTTTAAGTAAGAGTTAAACGAATTGTTATTAATGTAAATTGTTATCAATGTAAATAATAACAATACTGTTCAATACCTGGGAGTTCGTTCTAATGTTTATAAACCTAACTCAAGGAAAATAAATACATAATAAATGAATTAAGAATATTGTAAACATAATATTAAGATTAATAGGGAAACAGAACAATAACCCTTACTTTAGTAAACATACTGTAGTACCACTACACGGTCTGAGGAAATATTAATTTTGAATAAGAAAACAAAATGAAAAATAAATAATGAGCAGGACTTAAAAAGAAAAAAATTTGTGGAAATAAGGGATATGGCTTGTCCGCGTGTTTTCCAGGTGTTGGCTGTGGAATTCAGGAATGTGACAAAAAGAGCTCTGTGAAATGTTTATGAAGGGACTGAAAAATTTTGTTTTCGATAATCCTTTCAGATCTACGTTAATTTTTGTTGTCAGGTGTTGCAAAAAAAAAATTCTGTGATGAGTGCTGTACTTAAGTTATCGAAGAACTTATTTTGTTATCAAAATCAATTTAAAAGGATTAATTTATGTATGTTATTTCAGAACTGTTGCAAAATAATGTATCTCATTATGCAAGGAAGAAGAGACTAGTTTGGTTTGGTGGTTAGACACGCGTCTCCTACCTCTGGGGTCCCCTGTAGCTCAGGACAGAGGTTCTTGTGTGGAGAGAGTGGTAACACTGCCTAAGTGCAGGTTTGTCCTTGAGATTTATTTCCCGCTCCTCTGTCTTTATTCCGCTATCACTTCACCCCTATCTCTTGCAATTTAATCTATTCTTAGCGCTGGCTGGAGCAGCAAGTTGTAGTGCCGTGGAACACTGTTATAACATTTCAAGGAGTGTGTACTTTACATAAGGGAGAACCTTATAACCAGGTAACTTTCTATTGGGAAACGTGTTTGTGGACCAAGAGAAAGTAGTTTATTAACCAGGAAAATGTTACAAAGGGGAATGTTTCAGCAGGGTTGTACTGTTGTCGAACGTACTTACCTCGCACCTTGGTGAGAGGAGTTTGATTCCTGTCTGGGTTATCAGAATTCCTACATGGGAGATTGTAATGTTCCGTCCTCATTACTTCCGTATTTATAATAATGCAGCCGCACAGTTTTGGGCGCCATCTTGTAACGTTGCGGACGTATTACACTGCCGATGTTTACGTTGCCACGGCTTGCCCTCGACTAGATCAGAAGGTAGAATACGAGACTCAGTAAATTGGACGCTAGTTACTTAAGAAAGAAGTTCCAGGTTATTTTGCTTTATACTTTATTTATCATTGAAGGTTCACAGTTCACAGACGACTTTCCAGTTTGCAGAGTACGAACTTTCACAATTAGTTATACCAGTGCAGAAAACAGCGCCACAGTCGTTTACAGTTTATTAGTGTCTCAAACTTGCATCGCAAGACTAAGTTCCGAAGGCAGGAGGGATGTTCGTTCCCTCCTGGCGCCCTAACGACCCACGCCCTTTCGGACTGGGGCGTCTTCTCACGCCTGATGCGTCTTCTTCGACGGTTGGCGACTTTCTCTCCATGCGATAGGCACCACCAGTATATATTAGGCAGGCCTATCCCCCCCTACTACGCTGTGTCCCGCGCTCACAACATGTTATCGTAAACTAAAACTGTTGACACCCCGAATGTCACAACACAGCCGGAAAGTTTCACATAACCAAAACAACAACTTTCGAAGCATAACCAAAACAACAACTTTCGAAACTAGGCGGTAAACGGACTCCTGTTAAAACGTAAACAGATGTCGTCCAATAACCTTCAAAAGCACACGTCTGCTCGATAAACAAACTATCACGGGAAACGAACCACTGTGGCTTTAACTTGAAACCTGATAAAATATTACGAAGCTTTCCAAAGCTAAATACACACATAAGAATTTTACACCCGTGTCCCGAAAAATGGAGAATATTGCGTCATTACAAGATGTTCATCTTGGTATGTGGGTTTCCCCTGTCCTTGCATTCCGTCGCTAAGCACCATCGGAAACCTCTCGACTCGGCTCAGGTGTTCCTCGGGACAGGTCAGCCAACTCTCAACTGTGGTGTTCTCCCTGTTGGGAAACAAAGACAACATGCAGATGTTCATATTTGATTTGCGAGGAAACTTCTGTAGTGGGAACTCTTTACTATTCCCTCAGTGAGCAGGCAACTGTTATACGCCCTGCATTAACACAATTACCATGTCTGTTTGCAGTGGTGGGAACTGTCTTCCTAATAAAGAGTAAATTGGTGAGCGTGCAAGAGTAGTTAGCATTTCCATTAAGTACATTTAGCTTACTTTGTCATTTGTAAGATAAATGTCTCCTTGTTACTTCATTTTTTTAAATGTCACCTGAAAGCACGTGGTTTGCAAGAATATATAGCAGTTTTTCTTGGTAATAAACTGATGAAACTCAAAGTGTTTGTACGTTGTGTAAGTATTGTGCCATATTTTGTAAGTTTACGGGAATGGAACTTAAGTTTTTGTGTATGGAATAAAGATACAGACATTTGTACAAAAGTTTTGTGCAAAATAAAAATACCATGTAAGATTTTGAAAGCAATGTCTGCTATGTTTTACCACATATTCCACATGCACTGTAATGATTTATTTTGTATTAAAAATAATTTTCTTTGATACATCGGCACTTGCAGAGTTTAACTTAAACTAGAGTTTAAGTTTTGCTTAGTGGTTATTGTATCCAGAAAAGGATTTGGTGCTGATTATATTGTGTATTAAAGTGTGTGTTGAATTTTTACGTTGACTCTTGCCAGAACTTTTTACTACCTATAAAGACCATAAATAATGAAGGAAATATTTGATGTAAAATGTTCTGTTGGTGAGAGACATTGATTGTGTACTATTTGTATGCTATTTGTGTTTATTCAAAGTACCTGTTGTTCTGAGAGAAGTGCTTTCAAACCCATGCAATCCACGTTCGTCGTGATATTAAAGAAACCTTCAGCTCTGTCTAATTATGATACAAAAAAACAATAAGTGAAGACAAGTTAATTTTGTAGAGTAAAAGTACTACAAAGTATTTGTTTATGTACTACACTTTGTACGCAGTTCTCATGGTTGTAATCGCTGCGACGTGTAGAAGTCTGACGAGCCAAATTTTTACACTTTTGCGCACTATGTTACTATTTGGTAAAAAAAATTTTATTTGCCCATATGTTATTTTTTTTGTTTTAAAGATCTTTGTACATAAAATTTATTGAATTAAGATCTTTCTTGCGAGTTGTGAGGTGCTATTATATTTTATTCTTGTTCGGTGCCTAGACAACCGTTGTAGAGCCGCGTGCCTGGTTTCAAGTACACATATTTATCTCAACGTTTCTCACCAAGACAAAATATGCGTTCATAATTTGAGGAAAAAAAAAAATTTAGAGCCATGCAAAAGCATGGTTACTAAACTGCGTTGTTGGTGAAACCAAAGTTCCTATCTGGAAAATCTTGGTGTGTGAAGAGTACTTCAGTTTAGCTGGAATGTACTCACTTCAGCCTTCATTTAATTTACAAATTAAAATAAATCTCAGTTTGGAAAGTTTTCTTGATATTGGTTAACAAATAGTTCAGGCTTTATATGAACAAATTGTAGAAAGTAATGTTGTGTGTGTTACAAATAATTTTTATCTTTTTTTTTGTGTAAGCAAATGACCTTGAAGTCAGTGTGTTATTATTTGTCAATTTTACTCATGTTTTGCTGGCAAAAACACTTTTTGTCATACACTTTCGTTAAAAAAAATTTTTTTCCATATGGGAGATAGCATAAAATTATGTAATTAAGTTGTTTGAAAAAAATTAATGTGGAGCTCTCTGATATGGCAGTTACGAAGGATCTTGCTAGTGTGTGTGTGTGTGTGTGTGTGTGTGTGTGTGTGTGTGTGCAAGTTGCTGTGTAGTTTTTTTATTCGTACACAATTTTATGATGCCAAAGCTTTGCGTGTTTAGATATCAGTAGGTGAAAGTTGTGTTTCCCTTAAACAGGAACCGAGGGTGGCACGTATGTATCGTACAATGATTTTTACCAATTTTTAGATATATACTTATATACTTATATACTTATAGCTGGCAAATAATGTTTTGAAGAAATAATTTATTTTCTTATTATGTACAAATTTTTTGCATGGTAGTACTTACTCCAAAATATTAAAGCAATCAAGATTTTCAAGCTGAGCTTGAAACGTTAGTACCTAGTACCAAAGAATAATTATGAATATGGAATTAGATGTGTGTCATTGATATAGTTGATGCAGCTGTTTTTTGTTGCTCTCTTTGTTTACTTACTGCCAAAACTTTTTTATCAATATTTTTAACTTTTAGAATTCTAGAGTTTACAGATGTTTGTGTAGAATGTGCTGTTAAAGTGTATCAAAATTGTTCTTGAGTTGTGGAGGTCATGTTCATATTGTGTAGTGCATGTTGCATGGCTAACAGTTTTTTTTTTGTTAAAGATAATGTAATGTATTTTCTGGAAAAACTTGGTATGTTATGCGTTTTTCGATTCAGAGTTATTCTCAATGTCTTACGGGCTCTGTCACGTGCGTTAGATACAGTTGGTTTGCCAACCAAAGACATTACATCTTTGTTAATGAAGAAATCTCTTTCTTCGGAATGGATGGCTTGGTTAGGAACATTCGTCCTTTGCATCGTCGGTAGAATTAACTGATTTTGTACAAACGTGGTCACAAAGTAATAAGCTAGTATAACAAGAACAGTTCGTACATTTTAGTTAAATAATTTACAAGTAGCTGTACTTGAAATGTTGTGCTTGTGGGTGTTTTGGAACTGTAGTTTTACTGGAGAATGAAGAGATTTATCCTTTTGAAGGCAGAGGTATAATGTTGCTGAGAACAGCTGTCATACTTTTATTGTCTCCAGATATTTTGTTATATCTCCATTTATAAGTTGTAAGAAGTAGCTTTAATTGAAAATAGTTTTTAAAAAATATATTATTGCCCGTGTTAAAAATTTTTTACTCTAAAAGTCTTGCAAATATATGTACCTAAGCTGTATCACAGAGCTGTAATCACAGAGCTATAAGTCGGCAAAGAGTAAAAATAAAGTTTTCAGAAAGCAAAAAATAAAACTACAATAGAACCTCAATTATTAGTGATAAATTAAGTGGTGATAATGCAGGGGGTGGAGAGAGTCAGGTAATAAGAAATCACTGTTATTTGTGTACCTATCTCAAAAATTAGTGTAATTTATAAATAATAAGCCCTTTAATAATAAATAATTAAAATTGAAGTGATTATGACGGAATACATTTTAGCCAGTAAAGGAGAGTCAAACTTATCTTCCAGGACAATGTATTGTATGCAATTGTAAGCAAAACTGACATCCAGGTTTTGCGTGTTGACAAACGGTACCTTTTTTTTTTGGGTTTAAATTATTTTGACAACCACGCTATCATTGTAACAGTTGTTTCGCAACATTCACTTTTGCCTTATTGGCCTTTGCAGTTTGCGTGTCACTAGCACAATATTTTTTTTTCTGCGATTTTGTGCAGCATTTGACTGAGGGGGAAAATAATGCAGAATGGAGTGGGTGGATAGCCTTCAGGCTGGTCCGTCAGCATGCCACTGGGTGAGCGGACGAGCAGTCCACATTTTAAGTTTTTGTTACCAAATAGTAGTTGTTTTTTTTTTTTTTGTAAACACATGTTTTTAAAACAGTGCGTAATTTGATGAGAAAAGTAATGACAAGTTTACAGTTCTGCATATTTCTTCTGCAAGTGTGACTTGCCACGAGACAAAGGCTTTCCCTTGTTTGAATACCTTGCGTCCTACGGTTGTACGTGTCTTTGTAGTGCCGAGACTGAACCCGTCAACTTCGACAGGTCCCCGTATCTGGTGTCGCCCAGCATGGCAGCAAAGAGGAAGCACTTCTCTGGGAAGCAAAATGGCTCAAGTCATGAATGTGACACCCACCGGAACTTATCGCAGTCGATCGTCAAAAAAGTCAACCCTAGTGTCGAGACACGTAGCCTGGTTATTGTTTTCATTCCGGTGCATCTTCAGCGGTTTGGTAGCGTAACATTTTTGATTTGCGAGACGCAAAGGGTAATTGTTAGGTGCGAATATCTGTTGTTAACAGCGTCACTTAAAAGCACCATGACTTGACTTGTATGTTCAGTAACTTGACGTCTGCTGTAAAAAAAAAACTCGAGTGATGAGTTGATCTTTGTTGACTCGACTCGGTTTTTTGAGACTCGACATATCACTAGATAATAGGCGTTCTGATATGGTGGGAGTAGGCCGTATTAGATTATAAAAAGGAGACAAAGCGCAAATATTCATAAGGCAGTATTCGTGCGCATACACATGCACACACAAGCCGGGTAATGACATTTTCCACACAGAGTGTACCACTACTCGCCGCTAGAAGAAGCTGGCCTAGCCCGTGAAACGTTGTGACCGCGTATCCACGTGGAAAATGTCTTAGTCCAACTTTTTTTGTGTGTTGTGTTTTGTGTGTTGTGTGTATCCACGAGGACTGCCGTATGTGTACTTGTGTTTTCTGTCTCCTTTTTATAATATAAATAATAGGCATTATGGTGTATTAACTTGTGCAGTGATTAAACATTTGGGGCATATTTATATTATGTGATTTCTCCTCTTGTATCTTGTTACATTTCAGATGATATTTTCCCATATCGCTTACATCTTTGTTGTTCAAAAAATAGTTCCTTGGTGTTCAGAACTTAGAGCTTCCAGTATTTAGTTGTGTGCCTTTGTGGGTATTCATGTTGTTCTTTTAACAGTTTAAAAATATTTCTAAAACATTTTTGTCATTTTTGTACAGAAATTGACTTATTGGCAGGTGTAACGTAGATAAAATGTATCGGTTTTCTTGTTTGGGGAAATGGCCAAGATGACATAATACAAAATTTTCTGTGTACTTGTTTTGCGTGAAATATATTGGTACACTTTTGAGTTCAGTTTTGGGATATATGACTGAGTAGTGAATGTTTGTACAAAATCAGCGGACTGTTCCCGGCTGCAATCTTGCCGTCTTCTCATGTGCCAAGCCATCTGTTGTGACGTGCTTTAAGAGGGGGCTACATTGCTTTCATCTCGCTCAATGCAAAAGCTCTGTCACTAGGTATTAGTAATCATTTGTTATTTCATTGCAAACGCCATTACACAAATTCGTTGTTGGTTAGCAGTTAATGCAAAAAATTGGTGACATTTTGTGTTTTGTTAGTGATTGTTTATAGAGATGAAACGGATGTCCGGTTACTATCCGTTATCCGGCCTATCCGGCCCTTTGTTCTATTTCGGCCGGATACCGGATAGTGAGTCAATATTCGATTCGGCCGGATACCGGATAGTACAAAAATATCAAAGTTGGATTAAATTTATGCAATAAATGCAACTACTGTCCACATTAGATAGGTATAATATTTAATCCATTCTAAAATTCATGCCAAACAAATGAAAATCAATAAGTTAAGGTGGTTTCTTTATTATGAATATTAAACACAATTTATTAATATTCAAAATTAACTAAAGGCAAATTGTGATGGATGAACACAATTTGTTCTGCGTGTAATGGCAATAAGCGATTGCGCTTGTTTTCATAGACAAGGCCGGCTTCAGAAAACAACCTTTCACTATAGACGCTGCTGCATGGAGCTGAAAGATAAATTTTAGCAAATTTTGACAAATTTGGATATTGGTTTGTATTGACACTCCACCAAAAGTAAGGGTCGGAGCTACGATCAATACGAGCTGTTTTTAAATAATAATCAATTTCATTTGCAATCGCGCTTTTCTCTTGATCCTGACACGATCTATTATTTTCATTCGCCACTTCATCAAAACAATTCCAAAATGTGTCGTGAGCCTCGCGTGTTGTAGTCGATCCCGCCTCATCAACTCTACGTCTCTTAGCCGGCGATGAAGATGGCGAATCACATCCACTGTTAGACGAATCATCACAGGTCATTTTTAAATACTCCAACAAAATTTTTTGCCTAGCACTTTCAGCTTCAAGTGCCCCGAAAAAGTTGGTCTTAAACCTCGGATCGAGGAACGTTGCAATCAAAAAATTTTGATCTTGTCCTATGGTGCTAAAACGGCTTTCTATTTCAGCTCTTAACGAGGCTCTCATATGCAGTATATCAGGGGTAATTTTTGCAGTTTCTTCTTTGTCCAAATACTTCTTTAAAGCAGCAACATGGGGAATAACTTCTGATATGCAAGAGAGACCGGAACTGGTGATTTTTGTAATTTCCTCAAAAGGTTTTAAAAGCTTGACGCACTGTTCCATCAATTCCCATTGCTGAGCTGTCAAGTTATTAAGTATGCCGTGGTCAGCTACGTAAACAGAAATACCCCGTTTTTGCTCCAATAACCGTTCTTCCATATAATAGGTAGAATTCCACCGCGTACTTACATCTTGAACAAGTTGGTGCTGTGGCAAACAAAGTTCTTTTTGTATTTCGATCAGTTTCTCATGAGCTAAACCTGAATGGTTGAAGTGCGTCACAAGACGTCTACCGGCAGCGATCATCTCCACTACTTCATGTTGAACCTTTAACGAGACTGTGACAACCCTCTCAAGTAAATGAAGGAAGCATCTAGCAGAATCATACTCGGCCACTCGAACACCCTTGACCATGTTAGCACCACTGTCATGAATAAGTAAATGTATTTTACTTTGGTTAATGTTCCAGCGAGCTGCGATCGTATTAAGCTCTTTTGCTATATTTTCTCCAGTATGGGATCCTGGGAATGGCTTCATAGCAAGAACAGCATGTTCCTGATGAAGATCAGAAGACAACCAATGAGCTGTGAAGCTCAAAAAGCTCGCATTGTTGTGCAAACAGGTCCAAACGTCAGAAGTCACTGAAATCGCGAGAGCATTTGCTATATTTGCTGCAATTTTTGTTTTAATTCGGTCGTAAATATCAGGAACAATTGTTTGAGTAATATAGGTGCGACTCGGCATTTCATAGCGGGGTACCGCTTGTTCCATGAATCTCTTGAATCCAACTCTTTCCACGATAGATAATGGCTCATTGTCTAGTGCAATCATTTCTGTGATTAGATAATGATACTTTTTGGCCTTTGCATCATTCACATCCCATAATAATTTTCGTTCAAATGATTCAGACAAACTTAATTGTTTTTGTGTCGATGTCGACGATGTACTTGGACCGGGGTGAGCATTGGCTGCTGGCAGCGGAGCAAGTACCACGGACTTATCCTTACGAATCTCGTTGAACTTATCCGGATGTTTGTATTTCAAATGGTTACTCATAGCTGACGTACCTGAAAGAAAAATAAGCGTATTGATTAAAACAAAATCGATAAATAAAAGCGAAGTAAGATTTGAAATAATTCGGATCAGTAAACTAGTTTATACAACAATAAATTAACTATCCATTAACCATTTATAATTTACTTGAAGTTCACGAAAGGCTACGAAAGTATGACAGCAGTTTCTTAAAATAATATCTTTTAAAACAAACCCCTCGAATTCCGTGGTTACATAACTAGTTACGAATACGATCATTATTTATTATTAAATTTAGTAGATCAACTTGAAATAAATTTTACTCACGTTAAATTGCGGAATATTTTCGATACAAAAAGCTAAATCCGATAATAAAATAATTGAATACATACCTGCTTTTTTTCCTTTTCCACCACGAGAGATTTGCATTTGGCACAACGAACACACAGCAAACTTATTGTTGTCATTGCTGATATCAAAATATTGCCAAATTGGGGATCTTTTACTTCGCGCTGACATTTTCGTAACTTGCTTTCACTAATTTCACCTAAACCCGAACGTCAACAAATGGCGGCTCAAACAAAACAAAACAAATGAGTGAGCGAACTCATTCATTACCCCTCCCGCCTGCTTACTGCACTCCCGCGAGTATCTATGCGCCGGCGTCGGAAAACAAACATGTTGCGACATGAATATTTCTTCTAAGAAGACACTCAGACCTGCCGGATATCCGGCCATCCGGCTTGTGACCCAGCCGAATATCCGGTATCCGGCAAAATTACTATTCGTTTCATCTCTAATTGTTTACACGGTGAATTGTTTTTGTACTCTGTACTGTGGCGTAGGTCGTGTTAATTTTCCACAAGGGTCATCGTGTGGATCTGATAAAAGATGAAGATTCCTCTTGCTTTTGATTTCTTCCCCTTTAGTGCCTCATCCAGGCTGTCCCGTTGTATCAGAGCATCTCACAATGTTGATCTGGGTGTCAGCAGTCTGCTAGTTATATTTCAGAAGCTATTGTAGAAATATTTTCTGTTCTGTTGTTTTATTTTGTGCGACCAGATACCTCTCCTTTTCAGCGAGACTTCATTCTGTTGCGTCTCAGTTCTTAAGTTTGTCAAGCGTGTGGTCCGTGCTTTAATGTGGAGATCGTATAGTGAATATGTGATAGTCAAAATTTTCTTTGCGAATTAAAAATGGTCAAAGTTCTCTTTGCAAATGTGAAACAGTCAAAATTGTCTTTGCAAATGTAAAAATGAAGCAGCAGATAGATTTCTGGCCATAAAGTTCGGCCTGCCAGTTCTTAATGGCATTAAGCATGGAATAGACGTGCATACACGTAAAGAAAAGGAAAGAGTGCTACCATTTCATCCCATATCATTGTTTTCATTGAAAACTAGTTTGGTTATAATTACACATGGACAAAGTTTCCAAATATATTTTATGCACTTCCAAAATTCTTACTTTAAATATATCAAATCAGATTTATTGCCGAGCTGCAGAGAATTACTCTTATTTGATAGCTTTTAATTTAAAAATGTGGGAGTAAATGAAACAGTTTTGAAATAATTTGTCCCCATTCACCGTTTTATGGTAGGAGGTGTAACAGTGTAAGGACATCATTGGTTTCACCTCGAAATTTTCTCTCTTGTTGAAGAATACAGTTCATTGAGGATCAAAAATTGTAACTTTTTGTTTTTATGTGTTTAATTATTTCTTGCGTGTAGTTTTCTTTCTTTCTTTTTTTTGTGGTGAGGTGTTTGTTATATGTCTGCCATTAGAGGTTGAATTATTTTTTATTGTAGTTTTTAATGTTTTTTATTACATTTCATTATTTATTTGGTGAATCTTACTTCTGTTAAGAATGTGTAACAAAAAAAAAATTTTTTGTGGTTGTAATTTACAATTGAAGGCTAATCCTATATTTTGGAAAGTCTATAAATAAAATTATATACCTTTAAGTATCGAACTTTCTATAGGAAATGTGCATTCTATCTGCCGTTCATTTTAATGCTGCCTTTTTCTGTGCAAAAAGAAATGTACAGTCGACCAAGCATGTGTTTCAAACCATAGGCATGTTCTGTCAGTTTTTTTTTTTTTTTTTTTTTTAAATATCACAATACTGCGTTTATTTAAACTTAGGGAACTTGTAAAAGCTTTAGTAGATACACATTTGTCCTTAATCACTTAGTTCCACTGTGGAGCTAAGTGTACATGTGTATGGATTGCACAGTGCAGCGAGTGGTCTGCCAGATGTGAATGTGAGCTATCTGTATGAAAACTGACAACTACCGTTTGACAGCACGTCATAAGTGTGAGTGCGTGGCTACTGTTAGGCGCTGATTGGTTTGTGGCTTAAAAGATAAGTAGTACGGGATGAAGCAGTGCCTATCACCCTGAAGTGATGCGTGATCGCTGTAAAAATAGTCTTGTTTTCAAAACTCACATTTTGAGTCAACTAAGCTTGCCAAGTCTTGCGTACTATAATGTTGAAATTTGCCAAGCCGGAACGTTTGCCTTAATCTTTAAAATGGCATATCCAGTTTTTTTTTTTTTTTTTTTTTTTAAAGATCTGTAAAAGAATGTAAGTAGATAATTGTAGTTTCTCCAGTAATACGTGGCAAACAAGGAAAACATAATTTTTGTTTCTACTGAGCTTAGTGATGTTTGTTACCATTTATTGTCACACATTTTATGTTTACTGATTGTATTGTTTCATCATTAAACTTCCCTGTTCCATGAATTTTAACAATAATAATTTATATAATTTATTGTGATAAAAATGTACTTTCTCAGCAATGAAACATAAAGTAATTTGTGAATAATCAACATGTGCATTTTTTTTTTTTTGTGGGTTTTAAGAACATGTTGAGCATTACCTAATGTGTGTGGTGAATCAAGGTTTACACTGCACCTTCTTTCATTTGACTGTCCTATGTTCAGTAAGTGGAAGCATGGCACATTGTATAAGTTATTCTTCGTATAAACTTTCTAACAGTTAAGATGTGGCGGGAATAGGCTGCTACGCTACATTGCATAGTAAATAGTATACAGAATGCACAAGTACTCGCAGGGCGGTTAGACTGCTCGCCTCCCACCAAAACGAACCAGGTTCAATCCCCGGCCGGGTCATTCCCGGATTTTTGCATGTGGGAATCATGCTGGATGATGCCGCTGTCTAGACGGGTTTTCTCGGGGTCTCCTGTTTCTCCCGCTCTTTCATTCCGGCACTGCCTCGTACTTGCCTCAAATCACCCTCATCGACTCTCACGACTTCGCTGTTGAGACGCTGAAACCTCTTCACTCACTCACTCACTCTTGGATCGACACACACACACGAAAGTCGGACAAACACATATTTCACGCGGATGCCCGGTCGGGCAACGTTTCATTGACTAGGTCAGCCTCGTCATACCTCATGCTTCCTCCCCTCACACGCCTGGCAAGAGAGGAAGGGGTTGCTTAGCTGGTGGTACGGCATCCTTCCCCTCTAATAGTGCAAGAATGTATAAAAGGACAGGAATTCAAGTACTCACAGTCTAGTACTTGTCGACAGGCGCGCACACAATGAAGGAAGTCACTTTCTGCACACGGGTGGGTGATCGCGACATTTCCCTAGCCAGGCCAGCGTCATCAAGCGGCGAGTTGTAGGACACTGCAGTGATATTGTAGTTGGCACAAGTGGATACACAGACAAAAATGTTCATTGTTATTCAACTAAGCAAACATTCTAAAAGCACTATAATATTCAATGAACTAGAATGTTTTCCACTTCCTTCAGATGTCTAGCAGCGACCGTGAGAGTCCGTGCTTACTGTTGCCTTTCCGGTGGGGTCAAGGTTTCATGGTTTTATTTTTAGCTAAATTTTATTTCAAAAATTTTTGATTTTGGTGTTATTGTTTTTATTTTTGTAAACGCTTAACAAAAATGTAAAATGTGTTCACGTGAAATTTGTAATATGTAACATTTAAAGAACTATGTAATCAAGAGTATGCCTTTTACATATTTAAAATAGAAAAACGGACATATAATCACATTTGATGTATAAAAATATTTTCTGGTATAAACATTGACATTTCTAGACAATTAGCATTCCCTTTGGTCAGTATATTGCAAAAATGTTCTGTATAAATTTTTGTCAGAAGATAAAATTACAGTTATACTGATAAAATGGAGTATTTTTGTTAATTTAGTTTTTTTCATGTCTTAAATTTTGGTGTTCTGCAGTGTAATAACATGCATTTTGATGTTATTTTGGTTTTATTGTTATTCGTATAATCTTGCCTCTACTTACCAGGAGCAGTGTCGTCAGGCAAGCTGTCAAAGAGAGAGAGAGCGCACTTTTTCTTTTGCTAGACAACATCCTTCCCTCTTGAAGGCATGTAAGGGGAGGAAGAAAGGTGCATGGCTGAGAGAGACAGAAAGAGGAGGGAGAGAGGGGATGCTAGGTTGCCATGTTGGTTGCTATAGTTGGACAAGAAACAAAAGATCTGTCTCGGTTTTTCTTCTGTGCAGCGGCGGCCTTCCTCTACCTCGGCACGGCTGGAGGGGTGGAAAACCATTTCTCTGCGTTTGAGTCCGTACTTTTACACGAGCAAAAGTGGAACTCGCACATTTTAATTTACGACGTGCTCATCGTGTACATTAACCTAGATTTTGAAACAAGTTAATTTTTTAAAATCGTAATCAGCATATCTAAAACGTTTCCCACTATACTTGTAGTTGTAATAGAAGTCTGAGCTAGTGAGGTTAAACGTTAATGTCTTGATTCGCTGTTATACAAATGTGTTCAAGACGAGCATAAAAATGTCAGGGCATCTACAAGTTTATGTAACTTACCAGTGATTTGTCCGAGCCCAGTCCATGGGGAAGCTAAGAAAAGTAAAATTGTCGAGATGGCACTCTAGGGCTTATTAACCCACCATAATGGCTAAATGCTGAAGCAAAAACTGTTTTGAACAAACAGCTGATTCGCACTACTCATAAAAATTTATTTCAGATCAAATAATAGATAAATGTGAACTTACTCTGGAACTATAATACTATAACATTTTTCTTGCAGTCTAAAACTTTTGTATTTTTCTCCGCACAGCACCACATGTAAAATCATCTACATAAATTAATTTCTTGTACAGTTTTCTTTCCTTTACGTATTGAAATGTCAGATTGGTTTTGGTTTTGCTGTTTACTTCATCCTCTGTCAAATTCGTTTGACGGTCGATTCTGAATTTCCTGATGCGACTTCATTTTTTGTTCACTGAATTGTGCTGCAACTAGGTATGCGATCTCCTGAACTTGTTCCCGTAATAAGGGCGCAGGAAGCATATTTTTATAGTAAGGTTTGTCTTTAAAAGATGTTTTCTCTTAAAACAGCAACTCTGTTTCCTCGCCCATTACAGAGCGAAGGCCTTTGTGGCCGATCTTTCATTTCTGATATGTTAAATTTATTTGTTAGTACACAATATGTTATTGATTACGAAATATTACTAACGTTAGACTATTGTTACTTCCATTAAACCTATAGATGCCGACCCGTGCATGTAAAACGTTATTGCCTCTACGCGCATGCCCTTGAACTATCGTGCAGTGGTTTCGTCGTGATAGTTGAAATTCAGGAATTGAAGAAGTGGCCCTATAAATTTATAGGACGAGACTGTAGCAAAGTCCAATGCATACCCCTGTTAGTTCCCCATGTATACGGTTCACATATTTTGAGATACAGCAGTCTGAAAAAGCTGGTTTTAGTTATTTTGGAGGACATGAAAATAATATTTCCAATGTGATTTATGTCTTGAAAGTACCATTCCGTCATTGTTTGGAATTGCTTTCTTTTCTTACGTAAACCTACTGGGAGTACGAATAGTAGTTTCTTCAGAAGACGTATCTTTCAAATACGTTACAACGGATTTCAAGCTCCAGGTAGACGATCATGTTAAAAACACATTATTATTATTATTATTATTAAGTTACAATTTATATAGTTGTTTTGAAAATATTGTCCAAAAAACTTAAGCTTGTTAGCCACTTTCCCTCAAACTATTATTTTTTAAGTGAACCTAGAAATTTAACAATCTATTACACCATTCTTACCAAATCAAAGTTAAAGGGCATTGCTCTTAATGTAAAATAATAAACCTATGTATCTTATGGTTGTATAGGTACCACCATTTTTTGTGATCGTGTTGATAGACGAGAAAATGTTTTTTAACTTTCCATAGTATACTCGTGCTGTACAATTTCCTGTGAAGTTTGCTACGCTCCAAATGCATACCTTAAGATATGTTCGGTAGTGAAGTAAATGAACAAACTGAACGGAACCGTTATTTTAAGATGTCTAAAAGTTACTGCGCAAGGGGAATTTCTGTATACGTATGATTAGGGGGGGTCCATGGAGTTCATTTTAATTCCAACGGGGATCCTTATAACCCCAATGGGGGTTCAGAACCGCACGTCCCACGTAGCCTCTACACTCGTGTCCCGCAGTGGTGTACTGAACTATACGCGACATAGATGCCATGAAGGTAAGTCATACATAGTAATTCGGGCCGCCCAACAGCTGCGCTGGAGCGATGCAGGGCCACGAGCTGCCGAGTGACTAATCCCCTCCANTGCATACCTTAAGATATGTTCGGTAGTGAAGTAAATGAACAAACTGAACGGAACAGTTATTTTAAGATGTCTGAAAGTTACTGCGCAAGGGGAATTTCTGTATACGTATGATTAGGGGGGGTCCATGGAGTTCATTTTAATTCCAACTGGGATCCTTATAACCCCAATGGGGGTTCAGAACCGCACGTCCCACGTAGCCTCTACACTCGTGTCCTGCAGTGGTGTACTGAACTATACGCGACATAGATGCCATGAAGGTAAGTCATACATAGTAATTCGGGCCGCCCAACAGCTGCGCTGGAGCGATGCAGGGCCACGAGCTGCCGAGTGACTAATCCCCTCCACTTCAAGTGCTCGTCGCAGACTGCCCGCCGACACCGGGGTCTTGTCCCTTGTCCAACTATAGGTAACTGCTTCCCCTCTCGTCAGGCACGTAGCAAGCCAGGCTCGCATCACACCGTAGACGTGTTGGGATTGGGAAGACTACGCGCCGCAGATCATTGATAAATGGCAGCGCACGTGGCATATTCCACATCTAGTTACTGGGCGTTTGTATAAACAACCAGCTTAAGAACGATCATTGCAGGAAATCTCAGGTGACGGGACCGAAATGTACATCGATCGACCCAACAACCGATAAATGATACAAGCTGGTAGCTTTATCATTATTGTCATAGGAGTTTTTCCAGGACGAGAGTTCACTGTACATAGTTATGGGGCACCGTACAGGGAGTATGTGGTAGAGAGTACATGCCAACTGCACAGTAACCAGCTTGTCTTGCAACTCTGAACAAGTTACTCTCCCAGTGGGACTGTCGAAACTACACGATTGGGACTGAGATTGCTCAGTGTTTACACAAATATAGTTTGCACTGTGTAAGTGCACTACTTCTAAGTCGTAAGTTAAGTATGATGCAATCAAGTTTTGCAGCATCCTGTTTGTAGCATGTGATTGGCTGTCCTATGTCAAATATAGGTCAATTTGTGGTTGGTTCAACTTCCCATGTAGAAAAACTTTTCCGTCACCGTTGAATTAANGGTCTTGTCCCTTGTCCAACTATAGGTAACTGCTTCCCCTCTCGTCAGGCACGTAGCAAGCCAGGCTCGCATCACACCGTAGACGTGTTGGGATTGGGAAGACTACGCGCCGCAGATCATTGATAAATGGCAGCGCACGTAGCATATTCCACATCTAGTTACTGGGCGTTTGTATAAACAACCAGCTTAAGAACGATCATTGCAGGAAATCTCAGGTGACGGGACCGAAATGTACATCGATCGACCCAACAACCGATAAATGATACAAGCTGGTAGCTTTATCATTATTGTCATAGGAGTTTTTCCAGGACGAGAGTTCACTGTACATAGTTATGGGGCACCGTACAGGGAGTATGTGGTAGAGAGTACATGCCAACTGCACAGTAACCAGCTTGTCTTGCAACTCTGAACAAGTTATTCTCCCAGTGGGACTGTCGAAACTACACGATTGGGACTGAGATTGCTCAGTGTTTACACAAATGTAGTTTGCACTGCGTAAGTGCAGTACTTCTAAGTCGTAAGTTAAGTATGACGCAATCAAGTTGTGCAACATCCTGTTTGTAGCATGTGATTGGCTGTCTCTATGTCAAATATAGGTCAATTTGTGGTTGGTTCAACTTCCCATGTAGAAAAACTTTTCCGTCACCGTTGAATTAACGTGAAACTACTGCTATGCGATCCATACCTGAATGTATTGATAATGCAAAGCTAACACAACTTTTACTGTTCGCTGACAGTTGGTGTGCCAGTGTTGGAGACATTTGCCTTAGACAAGAAATGGCATCCCTCACCATCTGCCTAGTTAGTCGAGCTGGGAAACCTGCAGTGCTTCACAAGCCGTGTGGCCACACACTGTCCCCAGAAATTGGTGAAAGCTTGCAGAGTGATTCATTCCCTCCTCCCCCACAAGTGATTGATCCAGCCAACCGTAGGATTTGACTGCATTCAATCATTCATCCATTCATTCATTACCATAATTTGGGATTACTTTGCAAGCACTACTGGAAATATTGGTTTTGGTGCCATTTGGTGAAGGTGTAGCAAATTTTGCGTGGATAGATAACATTAAAAAATTTTAATACGCAGCTACAGTTCACCGTTTCTTTGCCAAATTGCACCAAAACCAAAATTTTGGGCGGTGCAAAGAAACACTGGTTTACGGTGTTTCAGCAATAGAGTTCACTGTTGCAAATAAGCCTCAATCCAGCGCGTCTGCAGTGACGAGATTCTACTGAAGAATAATAGTGGTAGCTAAGGCAACCAGTTTTATGTAGTTGTTCTCATTTAGTCATCTTGTGTGCCAGCATCGCGTATAGAAAAAATCACAGTGATTAATTTCATCATAAATAGATATATATTGTCATGCTGTTAGTGCATAAATAAATGTGTGTTGGATGGAATTGGCTATGCTTCAATGCCTTCACTTACAAGAACTGTGCACGAGGTTGGTTATCGTTATTTTGTCAAGACTGTCTACAATCTTGTACATTTTGAGTTGCTGTAAGACGGCTCCGCAGGTTTATTTTTTAGTTTTGGTATTTATATGTGCTCGTGGAGGACTAAGTGTGTGAGGCAGTAANAGACGGCTCCGCAGGTTTATTTTTTAGTTTTGGTATTTATATGTGCTCGTGGAGGACTAAGTGTGTGAGGCAGTAATGCAAAATATGATGTACTGTAATTATTATTTGTCTTGGCCATGCTAGTTTTTATTTTATGTAGCAATTTGTAGTTGTGATAATGTAATTTTGGTGGTGACCGCATCTTAATTGATCTTTATTTAAAGTTATGTTATGGCTATTACCAGATTAATAAAATTTTAGATTGACGTATGGTGTGTTACTTAGCAGTTTGCAGAGTGTGTGTAGTGTGTGTCTGGGGNGGGGGGGGGGGAGGTACAGGCTATTGTGCCATTTTTTCATGTTCTAGCGTATCTCCTCTTTCAGTTTCCTTCCACTTTGGTGCGTAGCCAACTGCATTGTTCCTTGTTTGCTCTGTCAATCCCATTCCCATTACAAAGTAATGCCTAGTCTTTCCGGTAAGGGCAACTTCTATCCAGCCTCATTTCGTCTTTACCTCTAAGTTGTACTGTGTGTTCGATACATCATTCTATCAGCTTGAGTACGATTACTGGTAATCTTTCGGATGTTGCGTATTTTCTGATTATTTTCAGTGTGGCATGAATTCTCTTATTTTATGGTTGTTATTTGAAAATGTGCAGCTTTCTAGTCCCTAAGTGAATGTAAGTATGTACTNATGAATTCTCTTATTTTATGGTTGTTATTTGAAAATGTGCAGCTTTCTAGTCCCTAAGTGAATGTAAGTATGTACAACTGTGAAGTGTGATGTTTGCCTTGTATGCCATTTGCGTATCCAACAGAGCTTTTGCATCGTAGTCAAATTAAACAGCTGTGCAAGTCCAGTGCAATGCTTTAAACCATGACCTGTCTCTCTCTCTCTCTCTCTCTCTCTCTCTCTCTCTCTCTCTCTCTCTCTCTNATGAATTCTCTTATTTTATGGTTGTTATTTGAAAATGTGCAGCTTTCTAGTCCCTAAGTGAATGTAAGTATGTACTGTAAAGTGTGATGTTTGCCTTGTATGCCATTTGCGTATCCAACAGAGCTTTTGCATCGTAGTCAAATTAAACAGCTGTGCAAGTCCAGTGCAATGCTTTAAACCATGACCTGTCTCAGTGTGTGTGTGTGTGTGTGTGCGCGCGCGCACGTGCACGCATGTATGTGCATGCATATATGTGTGTGTGCACGCGTGTGTGTGAAGGCACAAATAATAAATATGTTTTTTCCACATTTTTGTCATCTACATATATTTGTAATTTCCAACCNTCTCTCTCTCGCTCTCTCTCTCGCTCTCTCTCTCGCTCTCTCTCTCGCTCTCTCTCTCTCTCTCTCTCTCTCTCTGTGTGTGTGTGTGTGCGCACGCACGTATGTGCATGCATATATGTGTGTGTGTGAAGGCACAAATAATAAATATGTTTTTTCCACATTTTTGTCATCTACATATATTTGTAATTTCCAACCCCTAAACAGAATGTTGTAGTTCAGTCTGTACCATTTTCCCACTTTATTTACTTTTGTGAACACTGCCAGTACCACTTTCGTGCCAATTTTGTATCGGATACTTTTTTTTATCCATGCAGCATTTAAATTATTGTATAAATAACATTAAAAAAATTACCTCAGTTTTTTTAAACTTATAATTATTTGAAGTCTTTTCAACACTTCAAAAATTTTTTGTGTGTTTTCGATTGTTGGTATGCTTGAAGTCATTTTTGTTTGTTGTTTATTTCTGACCAGCATTGTGTTTGTGAGTTGTATGTAGTGTTCTGTAGAATGTGTAAATATGGCTGTTTGTAATTTCCTGTCGGTGCAAGATTAGTTTAGCTTCTCGCTTGGAAGTGCTACAAGTCTCTTGAAATTGTGACGCCGGTGTTATTTGTGCGAACTGTTTTCGCCCTCAACTTGGCAACGAAAGTAGTATATTACAAAAGAAGGGATGTTTGTTGTGTTTTTGATACCGGTGTAATGAAGTAAGCTGTGTATTGTAGATATGTTACCAAGTGTGTGAAAAGTGCAATAATAGTCGTGTCAAATCTGTTTTGTCACCGTTAGTTGTGTTACCATATTTACGCTTTCACTAAATCGTATTACATGAATTGTGCGACTCGCCAGGAAATACACGCACACAAATTAACAGCATGTGAAGTTTAATCAGTGTTGAAAAAACTAACCATTACTCTTAACTTTTATAAATTATTTTTAAACTTTTTTATTAGTGTATATTTATCTTACCACAATATTGTAGTGACAGTGCCGTCTGAAGGCTTTGAGATGCACTTGAATTGCATTGAAGACCTCTGCGAGTTGGACATAACTGTGCAAGTCACATTTGTGTTGAGAGTTGTTGTGAAGAAGGTTGTTGCCAGTATTTATTAGATTTGTGAAAAAGCATTGTGTAGAAGTATAGTGAACTGTNAGTTGTTGTGAAGAAGGTTGTTGCCAGTATTTATTAGATTTGTGAAAAAGCATTGTGTAGAAGTATAGTGAACTGTTGGAAGAGGAAATGCTGAGATATAATATTCTTTAGTCAGAAGGTGTGAAAAGTTGCTTAAGCACATGCATATAACACTATCCATTGAAAAAAATTAACATAATTTTTTACTCTTGCCTCTGCTTTTTGTGTGATATACATATCATTACACTAACAATTTTTATAGTCATAATGAGCATTTGATATTAGTATATTATGTGTTTGGCAATTGTGTAATTTAATTTATATAAAAATGAAATAAAAATCTGTTAAAATAAGTAATTGCCATAACTTCACTACAAAATTCGAACTTTTCAAAATTAAGTTTTCATCAGAAGTGTTTGGGTTTCTTAAATATAAATCCTATAACTGTAAATTCACAAAAGCCCTGTGTTTATATTTCTATTATTTTGAATAAACTAGCATTAGGAATGAATAGTGAACTGTGATGCCAGGTTGATTTTGTATAGTTGTATTTAATTTGATATTTATTTGGAAATGCTGTTGTTTTACAATGTTATTTCCACCTGAATGATGTTTCTGTAGTCAGTTAATAAATCTGTAATGTAAGTATAACGGCGTGCTTTGTTTAGTCCCGACTATATCAGATGAATACTGACTATTTCAGAAGGTTGGTTGCGACAGGACCTTTGCGAAACATTATTTTTGATGAGAGTGCGATGTCTCCTACCTGCGAAATGTCCGAGTTGTAGGGCACGCAGTATTCGTCTTATTTTTACTTGTTCTAACAGAATTTTTGTCTTCTGTGTGAATTAATATTAATACTAACTTGTAATCAAAACCACTGGATGTCATAATACAGATAGAAAATTTTCGGAATCAGTCCTCACTTGAAATTATGTTACAATAGCTTGTTAAGCTTTGAGGGAGACTTTCCCTAGTAAAATTGGCTGTCTACGCTGACGTCAAGACTCGTGTAAAAAGCATCTGCTGATCTGTTTTCGATATAATATTTGCACTCAAGAAAACATTGTGCCCATTGATTGATTATTTGTATTTTCACTGTTTAATTTATCGAAAACTATTTTGTAAACCAGATGTTAATTATTGAAATGTGTGTTTTACTACACACACAGAAAGAGAGTAGCAGGTAATGAAGGAAACATTTTGAATTGAAAACGTGGAAAATTCCCTCTGCTATGGGAACAAAATTTAGTTTTTCGATGTCTTGAATTATACGTAGGGACACCCGAATTTCGTGAAAAGATTTCCGCTGTTGCGAGTACGACGGAGCCTGCAGGGAGATGCCTGAGCTGTGTTTTGAGAANGAATTTCGTGAAAAGATTTCCGCTGTTGCGAGTACGACGGAGCCTGCAGGGAGATGCCTGAGCTGTGTTTTGAGAAACGTGGATAAACAGATCCGCCGCACCGAGAAGCGAGGACGCCGCCGCGTATATAAGGCATGCACTAGACTGCCGTGCCGCGGGAGCCCGTGCCANCGCCGCGTATATAAGGCATGCACTAGACTGCCGTGCCGCGGGAGCCCGTGCCAGGCGGGCAGACTGCATCAGTGCGTAGCGAGAGCCCTCAATCGATTACTGTCTACGTGTCTGCATAAAGAATCCTGTGGTAAGAATGGAGTTCATTGAGTGTGTGAGTTGGGGTTTATCAGCAGCTTGGTCGCAGGCCTTTCATCATTTTCAGTCATTCAGAAATATTGTTGAGTAAGTCAGATTTGTATTGGATTACTGATTGGCTTTCACGAGATCTATGTAGAGTCAATTAATGGAAAATAAATTAATAGAGTGGCCTCAGTCGTATTGAGTCTTTTTACTCTTTCTGACTGGCCCTTCCACGCAGTGCTCCATCTTTAGCGTGTACTGTCTCAGGTCGCATGAACTAAGACAGTAACACCGCGCATGCTAGATTTCAATACCCTATGGGCGTGCTAGCAGTATTCTTTTGCTTATTGGCGGCGCGTCTCCGTGAGAAGACATTTGCTTGTTTGACTGGCCAATCATAATTAGGTTACCCTGATACTGTAAGTCTGTGATTCGCGGGCAGGCACCTACAACGCGAAATACCTAGATCTTCCAAACACGCATGTGGATTTGAAGTAAAGTGTTTGAAATTCAACTGGGAAAATTGGGTGTCCCTAATTATGCGTAGTTGGCTGGCATTAAATATTTCTTTAAAGAAATAAAAAGTTACTACCTATTGTAATGTCATGCTAAGCAACAAATTTAAGCCATGCGGCATTGTCATCAGGTGTTATGTAAAACCCATGTCGTTCTAAGGTAAAAATTCTTACCATACACTTCTTATGGCAGTCCAGTAACAAAACACGCTTGTTCAAATAATTATGAGAGTGATGGTGAGCTTGATTTCAGCATTAAATTGTGGTCCTAGGCCAATGTTGAATATGAAACAGTATAAAAAACTTTATTTATGAAACAAAAGATGCAAACCAGTGGCAGATGATTTAACAGTCCGATATTACATGGCGTTTGTCACCCAGTCTCCTCATGGTCAGCCAATGGCAGAACAGATGTAATAGCCTACAGATGTAATGCAGACAAGAGGAAATGTTTTTTTTAGCTTGGAATACTATTTTTACATTTATTTTAGTGTCCATAAAAATTGTTAATTTTTAACTATAAACTCTGAACACTCCCTTGGTATATGTATATACGTTTTTATGCACTCTTTGATTGTGGGGTTTTCTTTGTTTTGATGGTGTGTGTGTTAGTGTGTTGTTATTATTAGTTATGCTCGCAGGTGTCTCATGCTAATTTGGTGTAGCAAAGTTGATGTGTGATTGCATGTGCTGGTAATAAGGAAGCTGTAAATATATGAAATAATTTTCAAATGTACATTATATACATAGTTACAAATAACTTAGAGAGTAGGCAAAATATCATTATATGATAAACACCAGTACATATTGTACAGTTATTCATAAACAAAGAAGAAATCTACCACTCATTTTATATATATATATGATTTCACTTGTGGATTGTTCTATTAAATAGCTGATCGTAAAACAAGTTATACATTTAAGATAGTAATGAATGAGCATCAGAATTGTATCGGCCGTTATTTATTTATGAATACCAAAATATTGTGCTAAGGATGCTAATTTGCAGGAAGTCAATGTATTTGAGTGCGTGTTATTGGAAATTACACACGATTGTATATGAGTACAAAGAAAGGTTTTTCATTTGTTATCCATCCTATAATACAACTTGTGATAATGTCACGTTATTTGTGAAACGACGTGCTGTGCTTGCACTCTTCCTGTTTTGGAAGGGTGTACAAGTTTTACTTCCAAACCACCGCCTTAGTCGCCTCGCTCAGCACGAGTGGCACCAGTGTAAAACCTTGTAAAGGTGTTATTGAAGGAACTCAGAAGAAATCATGCTTATTAACGAGGAAAACTAGTTACAAGAGTTAAATTATACATATGTATATAAAAAGCATATAAAAATTAATTCTTTTATTAAGCAGGAAACTTCTTAAGGGCTGTGCCTTCCAAGCCTGCAGAGTTTTAAAAAAAGAGGAATCAGTGTTAAAGAAATTCCTCCTTAATTCATCAAATCGTTTCAAACAAAAAATTTTTTAAAAACACGACTTTCTCAAAAAATACTGCCAAAGTAATAATAATAAAAAAAATGTTTGTTAAATATAAATTTTAATGTTATATCTTAAAAAAAATTACCGAACATAAAAATTGGCATGATATCTTAGCGTGCCAGTATCCCTCATGAAATGTCATGTAGAATGTGTTTTGTTTGAAATGGTTATCTTTAAAAGAGATTTATTGTAAAGGAATTTATTTAACATTGATATCGCATTTAAACTCGGTGGCTTCAGGTTGGTAGTCTAAGCTCTTAGGAGGGTTTCGCTGTATTTGTTTCGGGGAAAGGAGAAGTGATTTTCATCTGGCAGTGTGTTCTTAAAAATTTTTTAATTTGTTTGCAGGCAGCCAGGTAGCGTTAAGTGGAGGAGGGTAATGCACTGAAAGAATTTTGTGCGATGGTCTGAATGTTTGCATGTCAGCATTGTGTCTGGCAAGCATGAGCGAAAGCAGGACAGCACTCGTTTGGAGGGGAGTGTTAAGCGCATTTCAAATTATGCAAAAAAGTGATTTTTCATGTCAGCTGTCATGTGAGAATATCAAGCAGATTCAATAAGCCTACAGAATGAGTTGTTGCACTTTGATGGTTAGTGTGTTTCACCAGATTCATTTTTGCACAGTATTAATTAATTTTTTACTTCTATCTCTCTGGTTGAGGAACAGTTGGTCGTGTGACCAACACAGGGGGACCAATAGAATCACTTGTTCCGTGAAACTTCCATGGTCTTGCATAAATATACGACTTCTTCTATCTTCTGACCTCGCACAAAATCTACCAGCATGAGAAATTCTCTTATGAGATTTGGTGCAAGATGTTTAATTACTTTGCTAGTGTTTGTTGCAATTAATTTCGTTCAAATCAGAGTAAGAAGTGGCATAAGAACACCGGCGAAACCTTTTTAGTTGGTTCCCCCAGCAAATTGTATTTTGGACCCCCTTTCAGTAAACATCCAAGAATTTAAGTTAGCAAAAATAGTCTTCCCATAACTGAAATTAATAAACTGATTGAGTAAAATGGAAATGAGTACATAAATGCAACAAATACCAACGTGCACAAATGGCCACAGCCAAGTATAAAATAAATACTGAAAAGTAGTTTTCTTTAAGAAATCACAAATGGTAGTATTAAAAATATTTTATAATGCGTTGTCATGTTAATGCGTACCATCAGCATCATGCTTTAGTCTGTATAACATTCATTGTCTGTGGTCGTTGGTCTGTTATGCTGTTGGTAGACGTGACTGTAACTGAGTCAGAAATGAGAACAAAATGCTGGTAATGCAGTATGTGAACCGCTTGTTGCGTGGTGGGTCGTGTGCTGCGCTCTGTGTTCATTTCATAACATAATTGGCAGACATTTGTGGGCCACCTAGCCGTGAGGACCCGTCTGTATTGAAGGGTATGCAGGGTTTTAAGTTAAGCCCCTACACGAGTAACACATTCGTGTTGTCAGCAGTTTCACAGTGGTATTACTTGATCACTGCGCAGAATTCAGTCATTAGGACCATCAATGTTAATCTAAATTACGTAATGTGCTTACCAAGAAGAAAATACGTAGTGCATATTAAAATGCTCAATCGTGAACAAATTGCTATATTTTTCTGGTGAGATTTGGTGTTGGTCTCAACAAGCCGTGTCCTTACCAGTCTGAACAAATGAATGCTTTTGCTAAATGTTGAAAATTATATCTTAAGTGTATCGTCACAAGGCACTGCACTCTCAACACAGTTTGGTTTTGCATTTTCCCTGCCACGTTTGTTATTCCCCCACTTTTCCCATTTACTAGTATTCAGACAAGCGGTGGTGAAAGTTAGTTTCTTATAATCAGGGTTGTACCTTGGAACTGAGCAGTTTTTAGACTTTGTACTTTGAAAATAATTACTGGTCACTGAAAAGTGCTTCTACATTTTCATTTGTAAGCCAAAGAGAGTGAGGTACATCGTTACATTTAAGCATTTGAAATAGGTTTTGAACAGTTAAAAGTTTACACATTTTGTGTTTTGCCTGTTTGTAATTAATGCAACCACCTCCACAATTCCTAGTAGCTGTTGTGGATCGGTATTGCTCACTGCGATGGGTCATTTGTGAATGATTGGTCAAAAGTGAATTACATAATCATTGAGTTAATGAAAAAGAATTGATTCTTTTGTAATTGATTATTCGTAACCTGAACAACAGTTTGAAGAATGTGAAAGGTGGAGAGGCGAAGAGAACAGTACGTTCTGATTCATTCATTAAATCAATGAGTCAGAGTCAATGTGGCTTGCACAACAGCGGTGAAGGGTGGGAGTTTCACACCTGCGTCATATTGCTATTTCTTACTGATTATCAGTGCTTGTGCTCCCTGCCGCCGTTATCATTAGAACTTCACACTTTGCGTACACACACGAACTTTCATGGATATAAAATAAAATAAAAAGTCAATTTCACAGACTAAAAGAATAAGTAAATATGTAAACTTATATGCATTACACTTGTCATGATTATGTTTGTTAATGTGTGCCTGTAAAAATACATGAAGATATGGCGCAGTGGCATTTTTCAAACACCGATTTTAAAAGTATTCACTATAGTAGTAATTTTGTCAGTTTAAATAGTTTATTTGCTACTGAAGTGGTACTTGTCGGGTAGACAGCAGTGGTACCTCTCTTTTTGGGTGACGCCCCTACTGGAAATCTTGGCATTGTCATGATGCCGCTAAGCTGATGCTGATTCAACAGGGCCGTAGAGATCTGTCCTGGTCATGTGCGTCGTGCTGCATCGTCAGTACTTCTGCGAAGACAGAAGCCGCCAGCAGCAGAGCAAGCGGTAGTGTCGGTAAGCGCTGCGGGCATCGACGATTGCTGGTAGGATGCACGAAAATGTGCTTAGTCTACCTTATCAGCCCAATGGCCACAATCTGCTACGTTCCAGACTTTTGTTAGTAAACTGCCGTGTGCAACTACGTGGAGATGTTTGGCGTGGATTAACACTACTCGGCGGTCAGTGGCACATGGCAATCAAAATAGTGTTAAGGTAAGTTTGCTTGTATTGGCATCTGTTTTGTTATGTCTTCCCGCAACTTTGATATTCAGTTTCTATCATCTCGATGTGCTACATTTCTTTTCGTGAGCGCAGATGTACAGGATGGCTAGCATCAGGGGGAACTTGTGTGAAGTCAAGGAATTTATATAAAATAGTTTAAAATGTATTTAATAAGAAAATAAACATTAGATTCCAGCGCTTCTGCTACATACCGTCTTATGAATTGTACTGTTGTTCAGTTTATTCCACCTTTATAGGAAGATGTATGAGCCTGGGTACAATTTTGTTGTTGTATCTTTAATTGCAACTATTATTAAACATATTTTCTTGGCAGATTTTTTTATCTTGCTAAAATAATCATTCAAACACTACTTTTAGTGGTTCTCGTTAATTGATACATTATGTCGTCTCTTGTCTTTGTATTATGACTTTTTTCAGGTTCTGAGAATGCTAGTATTTAACCTCTGTGTTATCTTTTTGCATTTGCCATTAGTGTACAATTGCACTTTTTTTAGTTTTATAGTTATTTGTTTTTTCATAAGAAAGCATTCTTAAATTACTGTGTTATTGTTAATTGTTACCCATATTAATTTTTCTAATTTATTTGAGGAAAAATATAAAAATATTTGTAATATTTGCCATGTAGTTTAGTCAGAGAATTTGCTATAAGGGTACTGATAGCCACCTTGATATACAATTTAATTTATATTGTGATAAAGTATTCTGTTTTTGGTAAAAGGGGGTGGGGGGGTGTAAAGAACTCACCATGTCTAGCATCTCAGTATTGGCCTGATCGACAAGCACTCTTCTGCTGTTCCTGCATTACGTACTAACAACCAAAGCGCACAGCGCAGAGCCTGTCTTGGGAAGAGTTCCTTCAAGTACTGGACAAAGTCTGTTTGTATAATCTGATACGAAGTTGGATTAATTAGCGAGATCCCCTGATTTCCTACAAGTGTGGGTGTAACGCACACTATGTGCAAATGACATTTACAGTGTTCAATGGCACACTTCTTCCTACTTTGCTGCATTATCTCCTACATACATCTATCCTAGCATGACGTTCTTTAAGACTCTCTTTGTAGTAACTAAGATATCTTGATGACTCCTCTGGCTGGGGAATGAAGTATGTTGCAGAGATTTTGTAGGAAATGTGTGATTAAAAAATGGTTGTATTGAGAAACTAAAAGTATTTAAGAAACATTTTGTGCCAAGTCAAGTTTTAAGTAATTATTTCCAATAATATGATTGTGGAAATGGTGTTTTCACAAGTAGTTTTAGCTGCTAAACTTTTACAGAAACAGAGTTGCTTTTAGACACATGTCATACTCATATTTTTTAGCGTGCCATAAAAATATAGTCGCTGCTTAAAGTGACGTTCAGGCGAGTCGCCAGCGGAAAGACTGCATGCCAGTTGAGCGCCTTGCACTTAGATGTGAGGCAAGTGGTGAGTGGCGAGTGAACAAGTCGGCCTTGGAGCTCGTGTGTTTCGCGGCGTCGGACATGTAAAATACTGTTCCAGTCAATCTCGGGCAGAATTCTGTGCACAAACCACCTTCCACGAACCTGTGCTACTATGTGTCCAAACAAATGGAAATTGGATGGGACCAATTCCACATCATACGAAGGGTGCTTCGCAGTATTTCAGTGAAATGACTGCAGAAGTTCCTGTGTCGCCCATGCAGTCTGATGTCGGCCATTACCGTGAAGATGCGTAACACCTCTGGGTAGACAACCTGTACTCTTTCTGCGAATAACTGCCCTTAATCTTCGTGGTGTTGCGCGGTACCTGTCTGCTACAAATTCACTACTTAAGATTGATAGGTTAAAATACATAAAACCGTAGACTCGTAAGTAAAAATAACATAAAAGAAAATAGATGGATTGTTCACAAAATAAATATTTAGTGACTTTAAAAATGACTGAAACTAAACTGTAGGGGCTGAAATTAATGTTGCGTTAGTGTAATTATACAAACATTGCAGGAGTTTGACGTCGTCATCAAGCAATTCGGCAGAAACATCACCGAAAGCGGCCAGGAGGTCCACATTGGCCTGCACTTCCTCTTCGTCGAGGACTTGTGGCTCACTATCTTTGTTAAGCCGTGAGGAGTAACCATGGGGCATCGTTGACCGTACCGCACCAGACCATCGCAGGATCTGTGTCTGCCTTCTTTGTGACTAGGAATCATGGCAGATGTTGCAGAGGGAGGGCAGTCTTTCTCTGTACTATTGTCTAAACCCCTTTCAGTTGTGTTTTAGATATACAATATTTATATGTCAAAATAAATATAAGAAAAATTGTGCAAATGTTTCTGTCTATTTAACGATGTATTCACATAGTAGAGAAACAATTAAGATGGAGGAAAAAAAGGTGGTGTCGTGATGGTTTCCAAACCACTTAAGAAATTCACGAAGTTTGGATGGAGGGAAGGGGTTGGACTCGAACCCACAGAGGTTCCTGGTGAAACGGCTGCGGACGACACTTCATTAAGGACAGCTGTGCTATGTATTGTTTTAACCCTGTGAATTCCATGCCGCTGTACTGTACTGGGAATTCCAATCTTCAATCTAATCACGGTAATGTGAAAGATCATGGCTTTTTTTAATCGGCACTACGTGTTAATTTTGATAAGACGAGCTTATCATTTGTTATCGGCTGAATAGCAAGATACTACATTCACCCTCTGGAAAAACCAGCTCCTGTCTGCAACAGCCTCGCCCTGTGATTGTAGCTTTTGATTGATGGCAGTAGTGAATTAACCGACTTATTTTGCTTTGTTCATAATATGTACTCCCAATTCACACTTAAATAACTGGCGCCAAACAACCATACTGATAATTGTTTCTTCACTACGATAATTTAAGGCCGTGTCCGTATTTAAAAGTCTGACACTGACTAAGCGTATTCAGACGTGCGCTCTCTGTGAGCTTTCAGCATTGTTTCCCTGAGCTTTCAGAATTGTTTCCCTGGCAGGAAAGTTGAGAAGAGACGGAGATAAAAACAACGGTTACCACATTAAATTCCCAATTCAATTTTCAAATATATATATATATATATGTATAATTTTTTTTTTTCTTCATGTTCTTGTGTGTTTTAGAACTTTAATATTATTTTGCAAAGCCGAGAATTCCATAATTCTNTTTTTTTTTTTCTTCATGTTCTTGTGTGTTTTAGAACTTTAATATTATTTTGCAAAGCCGAGAATTCCATAATTCTTTGTTACGTACTACAAATAATATTGATGTGACATTTTTCACAGTCATAATAATTACGTTTAATTGATAAAAGTATTTGTATATATGCCAGTGCTCAATAGACAGTTTATATATATATGTGCTCGGCAATGTATCGCTGCAGCAGTAGTTTGTGTGCGTTCTTAACGAAGACAATGGGACTTGGGCAGTTGTAACGAGACGGTCATTTTTGTTAATTATGTTGTACTTCTCAATAAACAAGCTTCAAATGGTCTTAATTCCTGATGGTAACAAAGTTTTATGGAGTACGAGGGTTAGCTCTTACGTTGAAGATCCTGATAACATAGAACAATGTTCGGAGTGTTGTGATTTCATTTTACTTCGTTACCGATACTGAGCAAAAATACAGTTTAAAATCTCGATTTTTAAGAGCTTATACCGCCCTGAATATTCGGTTTAGTTATAAAGTGTCCCGTANAAATACAGTTTAAAATCTCGATTTTTAAGAGCTTATACCGCCCTGAATATTCGGTTTAGTTATAAAGTGTCCCGTATGTTTTTCTTTTACTTTTTCATAACGAATCACCTCCCGTAGTTTGTTGGTCTAATTGAGAATCAATACATATGTATATATAAATATATATTAAACTTAAAAACAATATGGCTGCCACAGAGAATGCGAGAGTGAGCAGCGAGTGGTGTACATCGTCGTTCAGTTAGTTCACTCTTTGTATTGCGCTCTTTCCCTCGAACTGGGGGTAGTAGAGAGGGCTCTCTATGAGGACAAGAGAGCGAGAGAGTACTCTTTTGGCGAATGGGGACACTGCTTATGCAGAATAGTGATCTGTGCGTGCGTATATATATATATATATATATGTACATATACATATATGTACATATACATATATGTACATATACATATATAAACACACATACACACAGAGTCTTATTCAGTAGTATAACTGAATTAATAAAATCGGTTCTCTTGTTTCAACTGCTCAGGATCTCTACTGTTTCCATGTAAAATGCACACTTTTGCACAAATTCATTTTATAATCTTGATTTTTTTATTTAATTTAGGTAGAAAGTGTCAATTATTTTCCTTATGATTTTGCATAAGGAATCAAATGTAACGAAGAGTCGGCCAATCAGAGCCAAGAAACGGGTTTTTGTTTTGGTTTTCTGAATTCATTCTTACGCCTACCAACTTCTAGAGCCGAATATGTAAGACTGCGACTTCGTGTAACTTCGGTAAGGATTCGTAAGGATTTCAGATTTTTTGCATACTTCCTCTAACCAATTTGTAATGCAGTTAGAATAAATTCAAGTTGTGGAAAGTATTTTATGCATATAAAAGTGCTTGTCTTTTTTAAATTAAGATATAAACAAACACGTCCATCATTGGTGACCATGTGACTTAGGGAGTTGTGTTCTTTTGGGATAGGTCAATGTTGTGCTCATGCGCAGAAGACGAAGAAGCGGTCTACCTCATCTTTAGCCTATGGTTCCGAGGGCCTGCGCCCCTGACGGCAGTGATGACGTCACTTCCGGGGACATGCCGCATGAGTGCGTACTTGAGGCGAACGTTGGCACGGTCTATGAAGTGCAAAACACACGCGCCAGTGCTGTACGCCGCGGGGGAAGGGGGAACCGACGACGCCTAGTGTAAAGCTGCTTTTACACGACACAAAATGTGTTTCGCACCTCGCGTGAGAAATGGCATGCGAAAATATTGGGAAATCCCATGAGGTACTAGTCCGGGGATCTAACTTGCAGAAGAATGCCTCCTTGCGAGATAACTCGCAAAGTGCTTCGCGGTATTTTCTCTAGCGGAGTGCAGTGGAGAGATTTTAGCCTGTGTCGAAATAAAAATCTGAATACTGTTGCAGGGAACTTGCGCCTTATTCGTACAAGCTGGTTTGTAGATATTCGTAGCGTTTCTTGATGTCATCCGACTGCAATAGACGTTGAAGTTTTAAATTTAAAGACCCCCGCGCCTAAAACGCAATTCTTCTTGTTTACACGAGCAAAAGAAAAATTAAAATCGAACAACTTTGTAACTTACACGAATTGTGATATCCCAGCGAGGTTACAACAGCGTTCCAACTAAGCCCGCGTGGTTCCAAAACTTTCTTTCTCGTGTAGACTTTCTATAAACTCATGGATAAGTAGAGCTTCTCTTCTGTCGAGAGGGTCTTTACTGTGTGTATGCCGGTGTTTCCCTCTCTTCTCTTAGTAAAAGATATATTCAGGGAGGTATAGGCTATTCACGGTAAAGTGAGCACTTTCGAAAACCCTCTCGTTTAGAACTATAGTCAATAAATATATTTAATTTTAGCCGTGGACGTAAACTTCCGGATGCGGTGGAATATACATAATGTGTTTATTACTTACATGGCAATATTTATTTTAAAAGGTGGTTAAAGGATAAAAAAAAAAATGACTGAAAGGAAAAAGTAACTAGGGCCTCAATAACTGCTCACGATACCGTCAACAGCCTATAGGTGAGAGTGCCGTGGTACGTAAGTTAACTCTGAACACGTTGATTGCAGTTAACACGTTTATAGGAAGTCGGTGCAGAAAACTCAAGAAAGGGCGATCTCAAATAACAGTTTCTGGCTACTTTGTGAGCGAATACTTTGATGGAGAGAAACATTCCTTTAGCGCTATATCTTACGTCGCACTAAAACCGGCAAATTTACGGCGTAAAGAAATAGTCCGACAGAAATGCATCAGATTAGAAAAATATTCGCTTTCAAAAACCTGCGATATTTATCTGTCTGTTTGGTGTTGACTTGCGTGCCACGCCATCTTAAGACGACAGAAGTGACGTCGCCAGTATCACGGCCGGCACACGACTGACTCCGCCAATTTTCCATTCGTTATTTATTCGGAAAGCCAGTTGGGAAGTTACTCCTTAGTTGTAATTGTCTTACCTATCCTGGACATCAGAAAATATAATTTACAAGCAAAGAAACACAAACACGATGCGGATCAAACAACCGGGCCTAACAAAACCACTCCACTCACCTAGTCCGCTTCAGTTGAAGTCTAAGATATCATCAGCTGCATCCTTGAACTCTGCAACGTCACTCCTGCCATCACTTAACACTTGTTCCAAGACCACCACTTTGTACGGCGCTGGGACAAAAGGAAACTGGTCATTTCGGTCACGCCCTCTTGCTTCCGCCAGTTCGACAGGGCCGTGGTACTTCGGTGGGAAATTAACTGAGCTGAGGTTGAAGAAATCTCATTGCGCCCGATACTCTTTCCTGTTTGTAGCTTGGCTCTTGCTGGAACAGACGTTCAGGTAACTGTTATTTTTTTTGTCACCATACCGAGTGTTGAGACTCGATACTAGTTGGTATTTGTCTTTGTGGCCTACGAGGCCCTCAAGAACAAGTTGTTTGTTAAACAGCAAGGGGTCGCTCGCAGTCAGTTGAGACGAGTGTCTGGATGGAGGAAGACATACGTGTTGTACGGTCGCACGCGGCTACTCGCTTCCAGAGTGCTGAAAACGTGTGCAAATACAGTTGATTTAATCTCGCCTATAAATCAGAATACAGTTCATGTAATTATTCGATTCAGCAGTTAGAACACCGCGAAGTACATTTAAGTCCTTAATCATAGACCCTTGTTACAGAAACTTCCTGAAACCTGTTTTGTCATCTGGTATTTTAAATTAAATATATGTAAGTTTCTTTTGTAAATACTTCATGGGGCATGATTTTTGTAAGTTTTACGTCCAAAATTCCTGTCGCACTCCATCATTGAATGCTCTGACATCGAAAAACATTACGAATATTTTCAAACCAGCCCGTATGAATGAGGCGTTCATTACCCGGAAACAGCATTCAAATTGTAATTTTTTCTCTGGCTAAAAGTAATGCTCGATTTGACGTTTAGTCCCAGATCGGCAAATCTTTGAAGTAGTTTCTCTCACAAGATCCACGTTTGCCGACAGTTTAGTCCCAAACTCACGTAGTGGACGCTGCTCTTTTGATGTTTTGAACTCCAAAATGATAGACCCACGTTTACGCTTCCAATACTGAGCATTGCATGTCAGTCGAGGAGTCGGGAAAGCTTGTTATAGGTCATAAGTAATCACGACAAGGTCGTAAGCTCTTCGCCATGTCTTGGGCGACACATGAATGTTACAGGTGGACACCTTGCTGAGTCGGTGTTAGTTTTCTTGAGGTCTTTAAGGTTCCCGCCTACCTGCCGCTTGAACTGGGTGACAGTATGTTTGAGATGCACGTTTTTCTACGAAACTATTAAACTTGCGCCCAATGTACTTGTCTACTGAAAGAGCACACACTTCAGACGAGGCCTGTTGACTGCTTTCAAGACGTCACGCACATTGGAAACTCAATTTCAGAGTACTCGAACATAGCCAAAAAACTTCTCCATCAAAGCACTATATCGCAAAATATACGCGTCAGATACATACAAAAGTACACTGGAGAGCCAAAAAAACTGGCATAGGCGTGCGTATGCAAATAACAGAGGCGTGGAACCAAACAGAGTAACGCGATGCGGTCGGAAGCGCCTATATAAGACAACAAGCGTCTGGCAACAGCATACCTTCAGACATTTGTCGAGTCCATGCCACGTCGTCTTGCGGCACTTCTGCGTGCTCGCAGATGCCATACACGATATTAGACAGGTGTGCCAGTTTTTTTGGCTCTTCAGTGTAGGTACTCAAAGGCCCCTACATTGAACATTGCCACAGTCTCTGCAATGAAATTACAGGTACACCGTTTGAAATCCCGTAAGTACACGCAGCACGACGAGAGCACTGCTCGTTAGTTCAGAGCCTTGCGCTTAGGGGCGATGGAGCACTTGATGCAGTGGTCAGTGTCACCCTTATCGCCCCTGCACTTCTCGATCTCGAACGCGGAAAGTAAGCCCGGGTAAGCGCGAGCCTAAAGTTACATTTGCAGCTTTGAGCATGTGTTTGTTGCATTCATAGGAGACCAGATACCAATACTGTGTTCATTATCCTATCAAATATCCGATAGCAGCAGTCCTCCTTAACAGGATACCTTTCGATTTGACATTCTAGAGGTGCGATGGGCACCTTTGAACAATGAACCTGGAGGAATGCAGCCTACTTTTTGAAAATGCTTTCTTTTTGCCCGGCTATAGCGACCGCAAGCGTGTATATTCCACTACGCGTACCCATGAGCGATTTCAACAGATTTGCAATAATTAGTACTTGGCTCGTGATTAGCAAAAACGATACCTACACAGCAGATATTATTTTAAGAAAAAGAACCTGTTCCCTTGAGTAACTAACCTTATTAAAGAATGCATCATGGTTCGCTTGCAACCTAACGTTCTAATGCTCTCATATTCAGTTTAGATTTCATGAAGAAAAACCATTGAATGTTTTTCATGCCTGGACGTTACCATCTCCCCGAAAAGAATAATGCAAATCTGCCGTCTGCTGTACGAATTCCGGACGAATAAACCACGGGATAGTCATGTGTTCGGATGTGTTGGAAAAACCCACCATCGAGTTTCTCCCAAGGCTGCAATAAAAAGCTTATCATTATCGACAGATAATATAATGGACATGATATTTCTTCATGAAGTGTGTAGTGTTTTTGTGAAAACTCGTTAAAAATTTAAAACCCGAACTGATACGCACATGTTGACTCTTTTTTTGACCGAGTCGATAAGATGTGGCCAAATTACAATGTCCAAGTGTGTTTCAAGTACGTATAAATAAACCTCTCGACACAACGCAGTTTCCAGCTGTTGAGTTTCTCTTGCGAACCACGTCGTTGTCTAATCAGGTATGTACATTCAGTCGCTCAGAGGTACGCCAGTTGTAATAATATTATTACGTTACGAATTTGTCAAGCGCAGTTTCTAAATAAAATCTATTCTACTGGTGGTAAAGGATTTCAAGGGAAATAAAAAATTTGGTAAATTCATATGATTATTTTACAGTTTTTTTCCCCCAGAAATTACGAGTATTTGAAAGAATAGTGAGATGTTCTGTTTTTCTTGTATTTTTTTGTTTAATATATATTTGTGTATTCTGCAATGCTTGCTTTTTTTTTTTTTTTTTAGTTTTCTCGCGGCTGTCAAGCACTAAATGTATAAAAATAACTGAAATCTTCTAGCATTTGCAGGGGCCGCGGTGGCTGAGCGGTTAGCCTGCTCGCCTCCAACCAAGGCGTACCGGGTTCAATCCCCGGCCGGGTCACTCCCGGATTTTCGCAAGTGGGAATCGTGCCAGACGATGCTGCTGGTTGGCGAGTTTTCTCGGGGTTCTGCCGTTTCCTCCGTACCTTCATTCCGGCGCTACCCCATACTCGCCTCAATCACCCCCCACACCATCGGCTCTTAAGAGCCGCCCAAATCTCTTCACTCACTCTAGCATTTGCTTGTTAGCGGATGAGGAATCGCTTTTTGGGAAACACATCCCTAGTGTAACAGCTTATGTTCATATCGAAGTTAAAAAAAAAGGTTCGTCTTTGATAAGTTGTAACTATATTCTGATTATAAACATGCGACATAAAACGTGTACTTAAATTGCAGTCCTGCAATATTGTAGTGGTGATGTTTACATGGTTGCTAATTCGCCGCCTTCTTGCAGGGCCTTCGGGTGGTAGTGGGACTGGGACGAAAGCACAGAGACTGCTTTTCCTTTGTGATTGTTCATTGTAATTCCAGGATAATGTTTGATATACTTGAGCCTTCCCATTTCCTCTCTTGCCTGACTAACATCCTTGTCAGCTCGCTTGGATGAACTGAAGTGTGAATGGTTGTCGCGTTGTCGGTCGACAGTGAGGATGAAGGTTCTGGCAACGTTGGCGACCCTGGCGGCGGCGGTGTGTCTTGTCGCCGCGGAAGGCTACGTCGACATCAGCGGCGTGGGCAGCTACCACTTCGTGGAGAGGAACGTGACTTGGCGCAAGGCGCGCGCCCTCTGCAACGACGAGGCCGCCCACCTGCTGGTGCTCGACTCCCAGAAGGAGTTCGACGCCATCATCAAGCAGTTCGGCAGGAACATCACCGACAGCGGCCAGGAGGTCCACATCGGCCTGCACTCCCTCTTCGTCAAGGACGAGTGGCTCACCGTCTTCGGTAAGGCCCTGATGTGGTAGGATGCTTAATCTTAGTTATATGTGCAGATGTAGAACCTTATCTTCTCCGAATGTATTTGGCAGATACCTGTTGCTGCTGCGACTTCAATTTTTCGCTTGCGGATATTGTGGCAATAAACATTTTGATAGGAACTTCTCCCAGCGTTTTGCTGATTAGTTTAGAAGTAAACCTTCATCTCTGTGGTTTCTAGACCCATCGGATTTCTCTGCGCATGACTCCTATAGAAGAAATGCCTTTATTGACTTCAAGGCCTATTCTCCCTTAAAATGTCCACGAAAGAAGGATACACGACTAATAGGATCAAGGTTGTGTCATGATTATCTTTATTTACACAAAATATATGCAGTCAAGATGTAGCTTGGGGAAGTGGTTTTGTAGTTCAGGGACATGAATGAGCACATACCCGTTATCCTTGGGAGGAGGTGGGAGACAAGAGAAATAGTGTCCAAGTACAAAAATGCTCATGCTACAAATAAAATTAAAGTGGCTTGTGTGCTAAAAAAAATTTCGGGATTTAAGTATACAGACAAATAAAATACAAATAAGTTATTTCCAGTGACAAACTTTAGATCATGCTATAAGTCACCGAACAAAACTTGTATTCGTGGGCAACAGGTCCACCTCCCCTGTCTTACATATGACCCCCGTGGTCGATGTGCCAAAGATCATCAGTTCGATTCCCGAATGGTACCAATGCTAGGTGTTGTACTGTGTCTTTATGCACTGTGGAAGGAAATAGAAAAACACCCGTCTAGAACACATCCAAATTAGCCATGATGCAATTTATGAAACTATTCCTTCGAGGAATCATGCCTTGCTGGCACCGAAAAATGCTCCAATGATTATGGTAGAAAAGCTATAGATAATGGGACATCCTGATGGTGGCAGGCTTCGAACAATGTGACTTCCGAGTTGACAAAGACTTTCGAGTCGTGCTGGCAGTTCGACGTGAACATCACCAGCCTGGCCTCTTTGCCAGTGAGGGTGACATTTTGGCATGGAGTGCCACGAGGAACTACAATACCAATAGAGGGAAGGTCTAATAAATTGAACTGAACTTTTAAAGTGCTTTTCCGATAATAAATGTACTTGGCATGCGACGAGACACTGCATTATTTGAGGGTTGAAACATGACATTCGAAAGTCATATGCGAGCATTGGCTCTAAATATACCTGCATTGTGGAGATTCGTAATTCGAATGCATAATACATGGAAGTATACTTATTTGCAATATATAACTCGGTCTGCAGTTCTCGAACCTATGTTGTATCTGGGCATATTGGTACAATATACCCTACAGTGCTACACAAGTATAATCTCGAATGTGAAGAGTGTTACCTACCATGGGCATTTCTTTCTCGGTTATGAACTCAGTGAACAATATCACGGAAAACTATGGATAAGATAAACGCACTGCCTGACAGAGAAAGTGCCACACTATGAAGGTGTAATTGCAGTGCCATGAAACGTGCTGAGCTGATGTACACGCGCCTGTTATTCATTTGTTTACAATTTACTGTGAATCGCACAAACAGCGCATGTGGTATAAGCAGACAGCCTGCACGTGAAGCTGTCATTGAGGATATCATCGTGCGTCTCCATACTGCCGGTTAGCCCTCGCGCCTAATTGAGGAAGAAACACAACATGTTGACATAACGGTCGGTCACGTTTGGCGACAGTGGACCCAGGAAGGAAACGTGCATCGTCGTAGTAAGACAGGGGCTCGGAGACGGGCGTCAGAGGACACAGGTCGTGTCATCACATGCCATGCAGTAGTACACCCACAGTCAACAACTGGAGACATTTTGCAAAGCGTGCAGGGTGATTTTGATGCTTTTATATCAACACGGGCAGTGTCGCGCCAACTTGGTGAAAAGGTTCGTTGTCCAGCTGTCCGTTACAAAGGCTACCCTTGACAGCGAGACATCGTCATCATCGCACCAGAGCTTCGTGAGATGCAGAATGGAGCAGTGCCATCTTCAGCGATTAATATCGTTTCTGTTTCACCAATGATGATCACCACGTGAAAATCCGGTAGCGATGTAGCTATCGGGGGGATTCCTCTGCCATTTTGGAGTGCCACACGGTTTGTCAACATGAAGTCATGATTTGGGGTTCCATCAACACCAACAGCCTCTCGTCTCTAGGAATCATTGCATGCACATTAAAGGCATGCCACTCGTGTGAGGAAATACCACATCTGCTGGGTGCTCCGAACACACATTTTCAACAGGATAATGCCCGGCCACACGGAACTCAGATCAGCCTCGATGCTTTTCAATGTGTGCAAATGCTTGCTTGGCTGGCCTGATCTCCCGATCTCTCGCCAATAGAGAATCTATGTGACCCCCCCCCTCCACCATGAAATGAAGATGCACTATAGACTCGGATCAACAACACGCGGTCCACGATCGTCATCGAATATATGCCTCGTCTGGTTCAGTAATGTTTCACCAAACATTTGTTTTGTTTGCCAATGTAACAGTGAGAAAAGTGTCACTTAAAAGTGAATAACATATAAATAACTATTAACATGTACTGTAGTATCTACACATACTACAGGCAGCACTGCTTTCCGATCAACCTTTGTTTTAGGCAACCGGAGCCTCGTATGTATGTATAGCTATCTCTATGGGCAGTTTGGGGTTTTGAGCATTCCTTCAAGGAATGGCACTTTCTCTGTCAGGCTGTGTATTGATCTTCTCGCGTCACAAAATATAATGCCACATCAGGGCAATAGTGAAATGCCTGTTCATCCCATTAAATAATTTGGTGACATAGAAATTTTCAGCATATGGTGCAGATTTTCATTAAACTGCACCTTAACCTCATACTTAGTTCGCCTTCTTAAATATTTTAAGTACATTCTGTTTTAAACTCGTGTGTCACACCTACCTTTAAATGTGTTTAACAATTAGTTGGGTTTCTGTCGTCATTTGAATATTGTTAAATGTATCTCTTTCTCGAAAATAAGTATAATTCATGTAGCAAGGAAAGTGTCCTGTTGTACTACAGATATGACAATTTCATAAACAGAAAAATTTAAATTATCCGTGCAACAACCAGCACTTATCTAAATTACCAAATTTTTCTGATAATAGCATTGAGGTCATGTCTCAGTTTGAAAAATACTCTTTCCTAAGAGGCCAGCTTAGGTTATATGCACTGTACTACCAATATATTCAGCCTGGCATATGATATGAAAAAAAATAGAAGATATTATTTTAAAACATGATAAAGTAATTTAATGCAGGCCTGCTATCCTAAATAATAATTTATTATCTAGAATTAGTAACTGGAATAGTAGAAATTTTTTCGTCTTTACATCTGTCAGAAAATATAAATAATATAAATTAAATATAGTTATGTGCTACTTAATGTAGTCCATGAGACTTTAATGGGGCCACGGTGGTGTACTGGTTAGACTGCTCGCCTCCCACCAAGACGAACCGGGTTCGATTCCTGACGGGGTCACTACCTACCTGAGTTTCGCATGTAGGACTTGTGCCGAACGATACTGCTAGTCGGCAGGTTTTCTTGGAGATCTCCCATTTCCTCCACCCTTGCATTCCGACGCCGCTCCACGTTGTCTGTCTCGTGTAACTTGGCAAGATTTTGACAGTTTGATGAAAGTAGCAACGAATATTTACTTTTCGTTTACGTATCCTTTCGCCATCAGCTGGTGCATCAAGTGGAGGCTGTATATTTTATCAACACGCTGTTAGCTCATCCACTTACCATTGTACTGTAATGCTAAACAAGTATTAAGGTATTTTAGACTGATTATATGTCTAAAAAAATTCGTATGTTATAAAAGTTAAAATACAAAACCTTGCAAAAAATTAAATATTTGCCAACTCTTTTTTAATTTTGCCGAGACAGCGAATTTGGGTTAACTTTTGCGAGACGGTAGTTGCAGTTCTTATCGCACTTTGGACGCCATAGCTAATATAACTGGAACTAAAAGTAATTCGAAAAACTTGATTGACATCGCACTTTTATTCGCCAACAACTCACCCACGACTATTGCCAAGCAGTAATTCTGCTATTACTGATACTAAACAGTTCGAGTTGGAAATATGTGGTTTGGAATAACGTAAGAATTACTTAAAAACTATTCACGCGCGTCCCACTTTCTTCGTTTTATTAATGCATTATAGCAACAACACGAAAGCAATGAAATAAGTTTGCGGGAGAACAATATGGCGTGTAATGGATGTAGACGAACGCGGTTACCGGCCCGATAGAAGTTACTAGTAATCAAAATCGCTGTACACAGAATATATGTTACTTAAAAACTTATGCAGAGCTCGTGGAAAAAATAACGATGGGTATATGTTTGTAAATTTGTTATTTTACACACAAAACCTATTTATTTATTTTTTTTCGTTGCTGGTAATGGTTCGGGAAAGAGCGGAAAGATGGCGTGCATGGCATGGCAGGGCGAGTTGTGAACCCAGAGCGTTACTCAACAGATAGCAGCACGTTAGCCTGCCTCTTGATCCAGTATTTTTAAAAGTTGACTTTTCTTCTATTACTGGCTTGAAGCGATACGAGTTTGAAATATATTTCTTCAAATTATTAGAAAAAATTATTCAACAATACCATGCAATACTTCTGTATGCTTTTGGAATTAATATCAAGCACATATGGAGAGCATGGATGGAGAGTGGGGATACTACGTGAAAAGAACTCTCAAGGTTTTGAAGTTGCATTTCATTTGGATATGGATCGTTTTATTGTGCATTTCATTTCGAACACCTATACATTACTACTTTATCACGAGGTGTAGTTTGCAACTCTAACAATCGCTGTTTTGTGACCACGTAAAACAAAATGTATTAATTAATCTATGAACTCTTTCTTATCCGCGTATTTTCTGTTTGTCTGATGTGCGTCGGCAGTGCACTCAGAATAGCCAACGTAATATCAACTTTTGTTCGTTTGTGCATCAGCTTATACAGGATTTTGTAAATGGCACTTTGTTTGTTTCGTATACATCAAGTTACCACTCACCGACTGTCATAATCTTGCCAAGTTATATGAGATGGACAATGCCTACCTCGCTTCACCCTCGCTGGCTCTCAAGACCTCGATGTTTAAAAGCCGCCCAGATCACTTCACCTACTCACTTCATGACACGCGTGAGGTGTTGAAAGTGGACTAGCATAACATTTATATACCACTTAATATATTCTTATTTCGCTATTGCTCTTTTCTTTTCAGATGAACCGCTCGCTAGCGCCGGCTTCTCCAAGTGGATAATAGAGAACCCAGAAGAAGGCGAGACCTGCGGGGGTCTGTGCACCGAGCCAGACGGCCTGTGCTCCCAACACAGCCTCAAGAAACTGTTCTTCATCTGCGAGCAGGCCTCTGCATGAACACGCGCTCACCTCTCAACATTCCAAGTACTCGCATACTGATGTCGAGGATCACATTACAAGCATTATGAACTTAATTTAATGCATGTTTGTAAATATGTATATACCATGCTATTAAAAGTATGATGTCACTACTTCATTGTTTTATTTTCTATTCGAGTAAACTTTCAACAGGTTCCAATTTAAACCTCTTTAAATTCAATGACGAGGTTATTCGACACTTCCTGTTTTTGTTGTTCCAAAAATCAATAACCAACAAGGCTACAAAGTAATTATTTTTTCCTCATATTACGAGCGAGGTGGTGCAGTATAAACTTTCGGCCTCGCATTCGGGAGGACCTGGGTTCGGATCCTGGTCCGACCATCCTGATTTGGGTCTCCCGTGGTTTCCCAAGATCACTCCAGGCGGATGGAGCGATGGTTCCTTGCTACAGGCCAAGGCCGATTCCTTCCCCGTTCCTTCTTGCACTGTAAAATCCTTGGAAACCCAGTTGCCAAAGAAATCCTTTTTAGAACTACAAACAGTTTTCTTGTAAAATCTGCAAAACATGTATTGGTTTTATTACAAATTATATACTTCTATTAAAACTTACATCAATGAGAAGTGGACATAGAAATATAATTTTCTTCTAGAAAACAAATGTAATGAATTAATAACATAGAATAAGGAAAACAATTATTTCAAAATATAGCTCATTAAAGGAAATTACACCTTGTCAGCACAGGGACTAGAACCCACATCCCTTGCGCTGTAGCCCACACCGTTAACCACATAACCAACTTGACTTACGAACTTCACAGATATTTTTGTACTAAATGTGGTAGTAAATACCTACAAATAATACTGAAATTATTTTGTTAAGAAGAATGCATTAATTTTATTTTAAGAGTTATGTGTGGATATGAAACATCAACAGTTAATGAGTAACATCATCACATGATTTTTAAAATTATCGTCGTTTTCTTATGCTTATTTGAGTTGCTTTAAGTGTTTTACGTTTTTCAAACTTGCATTACATTTATTTTTGCACGCAACTGCACTTTAGAACACACCTAGTTTTTCCACAAACAGCTATTTACAGTTTTACATTGTTGAGTCTCCGCCATTTTGCTTGAGTCCATGGATACGGGTCAGTATACTGTACATTACAAACATTTCTTGACATCTATTACAAACATGGCTCTTGCAGTTTTAAAAACTAGTAATTTTACAAGATAAATTTTTGTATTGTTACAAACATCTGTAAAATTGCAAACTCTTTCTTAATAAATACTATAAAAAGATTTTACAGTGTGTTTGAGAAACTTGGTCCGTCTCTAATGACCTCACTATTGACGAGATGTTGACCCATTCTTGTAAATGAAGGATACCTATGGTCGGCTATGTTATGATAGGTCCGGTTATGTTAGGTCAGGTTAGGTTAACATGTCTAATTTTTCAAGTCCTACACAAGATATAAATTTTTCCTAAGTTCAATGTGAGTGGTAAAATATTAAAAATCCCTACACACATTAAATATTGTAAGTCCTACAAAAGTGAAATTTTTCCAAGTCCTACATAATTGAAGTTTTTTTAAGTCTGATGCAAGGTTAGTGTCCTGACATGAGTGGGAAAATTTTTTCAAGTCCATCAAAGATGGCTGTCCACACTAGACGAAATTCAAAATGGCAAATCGAGGGGACCTAGTAATCAGCACCTGACTAAGGTGAAGACAAATTACAGAGCATGTTGCTAAGATGGTTGACATTGAATGACAGAGCATGATGCCAAAATGTTCGATGTCAATGTGGAATAAAAAAGCATAATAAAATATAATACAAGATGGTGGACATCTAGGCAGAATGATCGAGCAGGAGGTGGAATAAAGGTAACTTAGGAAAATGAAATTCGAGATAGTGGATGACAAGGTAAAAAATATAGAGCATCAAGGTGGAATGATCGAGCATAATAAAATAAGATCCAAGGTGGAGGATGTTAAGGTGGAATTATAAACCATGAGGAAATGGAATCCAAGATGGCAGACATCAAGGTGGAATGGTAGAGCATCATGTCACAATGTAGAACATCAATGTGGAATGAAAGAGCGTAATAAAATAAAATACCAATAAGGTGGAAACCAAGGTGGAATGATTGAGCAGGGAACAATGAAATCCAAGGTGGCATATGTTAAGGAGGAATGATAAAGCATGATAAACTAAAATCCAATGTGGAAGATAAAAAGGTGGAATAATAGAGCATGAGAAAATGTAATCAAAGATTACGGATGTTAAGGTAGAACTATAGGGCATAAGAAAATTGAATCAAATTTGGTGGACATCAAGGTGGAATTATAGAGCATAATAAAATAAAATCTGACATGGTGGCCAGAAACAAGATAGCTTTAAAAATGGTGGTTGAACACAAGATGGTAGCGACAGAATCCCAAAATCCCGACCCTGGACCCTGTCTCCGTATCGACTAAATCATACTACTCACACTTATTATTCATAATGAAATAATAATAATAACCAACACATGCAATTGAGCTACCGCCCAGTGGCGAGCTCTCTCACCTCTCTCCTACCCGACCAAGCTCCTCTTACACACCCTTCCTTAACTTTCCAACCCTCCTCACTGATACCAATTCCTCCCGCAACACATTCTACTCCCTCACAGACCTCACAAGCATAGACTGCTTACCCCTCTCCATTCTCCTCCACACCGTCTGAAGCTTCTCACTGTTGTTTCCTCTCCCTCTAAACACCCCCTTACTTAGATGGCAGCGTAACCTTGCCCACCCTCCCTCTCCATTCTCCATCCTGTACATCCTACCAGCATTTCAACTTTCCTCCCGTCCTTGAACGAGCTCCACCCCATTTCTTTCACCATCACTGATGGCCTATAGTTCTCTTCATCCTCACCATCCTGCCCCTGCATTCTCCACCTACCCTTCGCCCATCTTGCTGCCCTTCTTTGCACCTTCTCCAGCTCTCGCACCTCCACCACTACATACGGGTCTCATACTGCTGCCGCATATTCTGGCATCGGCCGTACCATTGTGCCATATACCTTCTCCTTCACCTCATTGCTGACTTCCTTCAGCACCCTTCCCAACATACACAAAGTCCTTCTTCACTTTGCAACCACCTTCTCTACCTGTGTTTTCTATCTGAGGTCTCCCTGCAATATAATCCTTATATACTTATATCATGCCGATTCTTCTATCTCTTGCCCCTCCCATCTGTAAATACCCCTGCTTATCACCTTCTTCCTTGTAAACCTCACTGCCTTAATTTTTCTTACATTTATCTTCATTTTATTCTCTAAGGTCCTCAACCATATCCTGTCAATGCCTGCCTGCAAGTTTTCACCCCCTCCCAACACTGCATACAATACACATTCTTCTGCAAATAATCTTATTTTTCCCTTAATCCCCACACACATGTAATTTACCATTATGGTTTACAACAAAGGACCCAGCATGCTTCACTGTGTCACCCCTGGCATAACCTCTCCTTCCTCCGATATTACCTCCTCCACTTTCACCCTCTGACTTCGCCCCTTGAGGAAGTCCCCAATCCATTCCCCTACCAACTTGTCCGGTATCAGTTCATCCACTTTCTTCATTAAAGTTCCCAAGTCCCATGGGGCACCATATCAAATGCTTTCTCAAAATCTATGAAGCAGGGTATCCACCTGCTTCCCCTCATCAACTACATGCACCAGATCCTTTAACAGCCCAGCCAGCTATGGCTCACATAAGTATCCTTTTCTGAAACCATGTTGTGACTCCTCCAACCAATTCCTCTGGTTCACAACATTCACCACATGCTGAACTACCAGCCTCTCCATTGCCTTTCCTGTACTCGATGTGAGACTCACCGGTCTGTGACTGCCAGGCATCCCCTTATCCTCCCCCTGCTTGTGTATTGACCCATGTGCTGCTTGTATGGTCGATGCTTCCGGCATCGCTATGGGTACCCATTTCCATCAAGTCCCAAATGGTTGGCTCCAACCAATTGCATTCTTCTCCAGGAAGTTGGGTAGCACCCAAAATAACTAGGTAATTGTTCTGTATTGCACACNCACAGTAAAAGTGCGAGTGTAGTATAGGGTAGCCGTTCAAATTGTTTTTCCTTTACGGGTGTGTGTCATATCGTGTATCCGACCGATTATGTTTAGAGTATCCAAGCGATAGTGTGTGCAGGGTGTAAAATCACATTGTTGAACACCACGCAAAAGCTTCATTCCTCGCCGGACGTAAAACCGTTCCTTGTCGAGCATGACATTATCAGGCCATCGATACAATGCGATTGATTCGGAGAAGGGGAAGCAAAACTCGTGGACAACAGGGGCTTGTTTTACTGGTGCCGACAAGGAATGGAGGACGGAACGAAATGCAATTTCAAAGTGTCGGTGAGGCTGAGCAGTTTTGTGGGAGATTCAAACTTGTCGCCAGGCAAGATCATAGAGGAATGTTTTCTGTGGTGCCTGATCAAGTACCCACGACAGCAGATGATTGTGAACGAATTTCAGTGCTTGGGGAAGACGGTCGTCCCCATGTCGAGTTTCTGCTGTCAAATGTGCATAGACTGGGTGCTGATGTACAGAAAACGCATCGGCGGGCCGGGCAAAGTGGTCGAGATGGACGAGGCGAAATTGGGCAAGCGCAAGAATTGCAAAGGACACTAAGTTCATGGCCAGTGGGTTTTCGGTGTTATGCAGAGGGACGACCCGACTCAATTATTCCTGGTGCCGGTGGAAAAGAGGAACACAGCAACTCTGGTTTAAACCATCCATGAATGGATCGTGCCAGACATGGCCATAATCTCAGACTGTTGGCGAGGTTACAGCAACCTGGACGTTCGTGGCTACCGCCATATGCAAGTTAATCACAGGAGGGAATTTGTATGCAGTGAAGAGAGCAGAGTGGTCAACACTGGAAACACGCCAAAGATTGTAAGGGGTGGGGGGGGGG
>NQII01006558.1:83294-96266 GCA_002778355.1 Clitarchus hookeri
GGGGGGGGTGTTGAGGGTGCACCTGATAACATCGAGCGGAGCTGGTGCTCGCTGAGGTACAGCATCCCGTGCTTTGGCCGATGGAAAAAGTTGTGGGTCGGCTACCTGGCAGAGTACGTCTGGAAAAGAACCATCTGTAAGGCGAAAGACTGCACTCATTACTGGTCCATGCGGCAGCCATGCACCATCGGAATCGACTCAAAGGGGACGGCGGTGGCGAAGGCGGTTCTCCTTTCGACAGGTAACGGTTTGCTGTTTGTGTTTGTTTAAAGTGTAAACGCGAGAGTGAAATGTTTTAATTTACAGGCACAAGTGAGAGTGAGTTGCTGTTTGTGTATGGTTAAAGTGTAAACAAGCGAGTGAGTCTTTTACTGTTTTGTGTTTGTTTCAAATTAAAGTGTAAACAAGCGAGCGAAATGTTTTAATTTATATGCACACGTGAGTTGATGTAAATTATTTAAATTTAATTAGTTTTCTTTACAAATTTTTTAAAAATATTAAATAGTTAATTAATATTCCACCATATTTAGATTATTAAAGTAAGGAAATTATTTTAATTAAATTAATTTTTTTTTGCATATTTTATAAAAAATTGAATACATAATTAATATCCCCCCCCCTCCCCCAGCTGAGCCAACTATATATAATGTATCACACATCACACATATTTGAAATGGGGGTAGGGGGATACTAAATTTCTTCTGGATATGCAATAGGAAAGTTTTAGCAATAGGTCACTTTTAAAACTTGAATACACCCCGGGAAATAAATGGGGTCATGTGCTGTTTTTTCAGTTTTGTGTTTGGTTACCTCCTACGAAACAATTGGTCGCTGGTCGAAATTCCCCCCGATTCGGTTGGTACACAGGTAGGAACAAATGGGGCATGGCACCAATTTCCTAGCTTTCGGTTTGGATATGCAAAGCCCTACTTTTCGATCCTGTTTGTTTTTTCACGTGGATATGCCAGGGGAAACTTTTAGTCGAAACCGCGTATGTGTGGGTGAGTTGGATATGCGGGGGTGAATTCCGTATCTTCTTTGGCCTTCTCGGGGTCGCGGTTGGATACGAAATGTGTGGCTTTTTAGGCCGACCTTGTTGTATCATTGGATACCGAAATGCATTGATTTTTGAGTGGTTTGGATATGCAATACGAATAATCACCATGATAGGTAATTTATTGCAGCATATAGTGCTGTTAAACTCTTTTGCTATAAGCTGCAGGCCAGAAAATTTGCTATAAATACGGACCATAAACTACTCACTTATGCCTTGAAACAAGTGCCCTGACACCACTGCACCTAGGCAACTACGACACCTTGACTTTATCAGCCGGTTTACAACTGATATTAGGCATGTTTCTTACAAGGATAATGTTGTGATGGATGCCTGTTCGGGTGTTGCATGGGAAGAAATAGCAGTTACCCAAGCTGGGGAAAATGAACTGTCACACCTTTATCAATCTCATTCCTATTCCTTACAACTACAAAAAGTACCCCTGGAAACTGATGTTCATTTGATATTGACATGGCAGACAACAAAATGAGACCTTACTTCCCAGTATAGTTCCATAAGTCAATATTTGGTTAACTGCACAATCTAGCTAACCCCAGTATTATAGGCACCATCGACCTTGTATAAAGATGTTTCACGTGGCCATCACTGAAGCAAGACATTGAGTTAAGGGCCAGGTCATACATGCTGTGCCAACTTACCAAAGTGTGTAGACATATGACGTGGTCAATATTGACTACGGTGAAAAAGCCAACTTGACCCGTGGTGTTACCAGAGTTGATGGTGTGATATTTATGTGCCTGGCGCTACAGCTCTGCGGTGAGCTGATGAGATGAGGCCGTTTCAGGTCGACAGCCTAGAGGACTCTGGTGAACACTCCGTTACACATGAAGGCGAGGCTGTAGGCCACCTCGCACGCCTTAATTAATTACAAATAAGACACTTGCGAACGATGTTTGTTGAGGTATTTATTATCCGAGACTCGTTACTGCACACACAACTATAATACAAGACACGTTGCCTGAATGGCCCGGAAACCGCGAGCGACCACGTGGTCTTTACAATGTGAAACTCGAATGCACTTAACAATTCTCCGATAAATAATAACGTCGCTCTCCCCTCGGCGCTATGCAAGTAAAATAATGAAACAGATGAAAATAATGATTCAAAATGTGACCGATGTCGATGGATACCAATTCAACTGATGATGTCTGTGCCAAGGGCCTCTGCGGAGAGAGAGGCTTACAGGTCTGGATGCATTGAAGTGCTGACGAGAACTGGGCGGAAAAACATGGCCGGTTTCCGCTACCTGAGCGCAGCCGACGCCATATGGCGAAGCGATGAAGTACAAGATACACTAAAAATGATAATAAGATGAAAGGGACATGAATTAAATTAAACTAAGATTACATGATTTTCCCTAAAACGATACACAATAAAAATGATTATATTAATTCTAAATGTTTCCATCGTACCAGCCACAGTACTGCCAAATATAAAATGCCACATGTCTCTGGCTGTGGCTGTGCAGACTGTCTCCAATGATGACAAAACAAATGATATTAATTATATACACTGACGCTATTAATAAATACACTGATGATATGACATACCCTGATGAAATAATTACACGGAATAGATTAGAACCACTAATGTACTTGCACTGATACCATTATGCACACCCTCACTCGTGCCCACAAGCTTGTCTGTGTGGTTTGTCTGGTGTGTGGACATAACTGCGGCAGTCATAGTGGGCATAAAGGACTCGTGAACACGCGGTTCATGTCACATACTAAAAGTGCCATCGGTATTTATGAACCGGTCAACGGTCGCTTCTGTTGTGTAAACATTGATGTTGTTGGCCCTGTACCCTACTCCAATAAACATCGCTATTTGGTCACAATTGTAGACAGGTTTTCTCATTCGCTTGAAGCTGCTCCTGTCATCGTTATAAGTGCAGAAATCATAGCTGAGATCATCATGTCGATGTGGATAACCTGTTTTGGCATCTCGTGCTTTATCACGCCTGACAGAAGAAACCAGTTAGACTGTGAATTGTTCACACATCTCAACAGAATACTGGGAATCCATCACATCAAGGTGACGATATATCACCCAGTGTCTATGGCAAGGTCAAACGTTGTCATAGGCAACTTAAGTCTGCCTTGAAGTATCACCTGTCAGAAGATTGAGCACCCAAATTCCCCCTAGTTCTAATGGGCCTCAGATCACATGTCATCCCTCAGAACGACAATACTTCAGCAGAAATGACGTTCAGTGAGTCCATCTGTCTTCCCGCTTACTTCCTCGGAGAAACACAGACACAACAGGATGTTCTCACATCTTTGTTCAATCTCAAGGAATACATGAGGGCTCTCCGACCAGTTCTGCCATAACATCACTCGCCTAACAAACTCTTTGTGCACCCAGAATTATGGAATCACCATTCCTATTTGTCCATCATGATGCCATATGTAAGTAAGCCCCTACAGCCAGTCAATGATTGTCCTTTTCGCATTGCGTCATGGACGGACAAGCAGTTCACTCAACTGGTAGTCAACCTCGTCTGACTTGAGCTGGTCGTCTGTGCATGGATGCATACACATGTCTGCTGCTTCCAACAGCATCGGCATTATGGTTGGAACGATCCACATGGTGGCTGCTGTATGGCGATACAACAACCATGTGGTTTTCAGCCCGACTATGAGTCCTTCTCTAAATATATAAATTGCGTAAAGTGACATTTTCGGCATGTTCCCGGCATTCTTTTTCACTCTGTATGCTTCCACTTGCTTGTCATTGTCTGGTTTTTCTCGCCTTAATGCGTGCCAGCATCTATAGCCATTGAGCGCTAGTCTGCTTGCAGCACCACTTCTGGGTGGGCAGTTAACTGCAAACACATCAGCATATCAATGTGTGCATACCAACCTGTACTCTCACTATATATACACGTCGTTTCGTTGTAAGCAGGTGGTTTCTTCGTAGTACACGATTTTCATTGTCCAGCAGGTCTATGAGCAGGGCAATGAGCAATGCAATTTTTTTTTGTAGATATCACTGAACACTATTCAATTTAAGTTAACAATTAATTTTTTTTTTATAAAAATTCTCGCTAATGTCTAAACTGCTTTCCTTTATTAACGGTACTGAGTTCATCGTGTCGCTCGTGCTGCCTAGGACATTTTCTGTGTATATTTAAAAATACCAATTATTATAAAGATAATTTTTTTTTTAAATTATGATCAATTGGAGTGTATCAGATATGAATGTAATGTTATTTTGTAATAAATATATCTGCCTGCCATCTTTGGAAGTTGAAAATACTAACGAACAATTTGAGGTATTTTAAAATAACAATTGGCAGCTAATAAACCTGTACTGCGAGTTGTCTTCTGCCCATTTTTACTGTAATTGGGAAATGACCGAGCTCAGAATAATCTTTTCTGTGCAGTTGGGGAAATTGTTTTGTTGTTTTGGTAGCAATGGGCAAGATTGTCTGACTGGCAACAGACGTGATATGTTAAAAGACGTAAGGTGTTGTTTGGTAATTGTGTGAGATGGATGTTAATTGACTTTAACTTTAATTTTCACATTTCTACACATTGTTCGTTTATTTGGAATGAGTAATCAAGGAAATATGAGTTCTTCAAAACGACGAGGAATTTCTAGTGGCTCGTCTGGTGGAGCCTCGTCAAGCAACTCCAACACAACAGACTTAGCTAGCCTGTTTGAATGTCCTGTGTGCTTCGACTACGTTTTACCCCCGATTCTGCAATGTCAAAGCGGGCATTTAGTGTGTTCTAGCTGTAAACCAAAATTGACGTGCTGCCCGACATGTAGAGGGCCCCTGGGGAACATCCGAAACCTCGCGATGGAAAAAGTAGCCAGCACTGTGATGTTCCCGTGTAAGTATTCGACGACAGGCTGTGGTGTGTCGCTTCTCCACACGGAGAAGGCGGAGCACGAAGAAGGCTGTGAGTTTCGCCCGTATTCCTGCCCGTGCCCCGGGGCGTCTTGTAAGTGGCAGGGCTCGCTGGAACAGGTAATGCCACACCTCATGATGTCTCACAAGTCCATCACCACCTTGCAAGGGGAAGACATAGTATTCCTCGCCACCGACATTAACCTCCCTGGTGCTGTTGATTGGGTCATGATGCAGTCATGTTTCAACCATCATTTTATGCTAGTTTTAGAAAAGCAAGAAAAGTTTGACGGCCACACACAGTTTTTTGCCATCGTTCAGTTGATTGGCTCGCGGAAGCAGGCGGAGAGCTTCGCGTACCGATTGGAGCTCAACGGACAGAGGCGACGCCTTACCTGGGAGGCGACTCCGCGCTCCATTCACGAAGGCGTTGCCTCCGCGATCATGAACTCTGACTGCATGGTGTTTGATACGAGCATTGCACAGTTGTTTGCTGATAATGGTAACTTGGGAATCAATGTTACTATTTCTATGGTGTAATCTACTTTTAAATTTGTAAATTATTTAAGAAAAGAGGTGAATATAATTCATAAGAGAAAATGTTGTATATTTATTTTACAGTTTAATGTGATGACACCAAATTGAGCTAACCGCACGTACCATACACGTAGGCTCTAGCCTCTGGCCTAATTGCAGTACTTTGGCCAATGAATTGTATAAAAAATGTTTTTTTTTTAAATATTTTGCAAAGAAGGTTTAGATAAATCTATCACAAATTTACTTTTACAGCTAATCTTTGTATAATATTTTTGCAGTTTAAGTTTTAAAGTTAGACACGTTCTTTGTTAGAGGAGTAAGGAGTGTGTCCTAGTCAGAAAAGTGCGTACTTTGGTAATAAGTGGCCCTCAAAGTGTCTATAAGAAAATGTCAATGGCAAAACATATATTTAGAGTTGTAATTGGTAATTTTGCAGTTTAGGGGCCAAGTATTTTTTTTTTAATGTGCAACTGATGAGAATGCTGTGTGTTGGCAAACGGGATGAAGATATAGTAAAGGTTTATATGAGAAATGCAATAATTCATTTAAAGAACTTGCGAAAAGAGTTTTAAATACGGTTCAGCCTAGTTCACAGAACACAAGAGTATGTAACTACCTTAAATTACCTTTTCAGTCGTTGGCATCACTGCAGTGCTTACGTGATCCTGCTGAATTTGTGGGCGAGTGTTCTCTGCGAGTTTTTTCTTTCATGCGAGGAATGTCAAAGTTCCATTTTTGGTTTCTAATAAGTCGCTTATCTAGTTTTGATCGTAAATATTTTTGTAACTGCCTAGGCCTTTTTCACAAATGTTTTTAATGATTAAATTTCCAGTAACATAATGAATCTGAAATTTAGCTCTTAACCAAATAAAACTCTACCCCATAATTTTTTTATTAATTCGTTATGATGTTACAGCCTGTTTTGAGCAAGGGAGGGTTTTATGGAAAGCGTTAGTTGTGGGTCTTCACTTGCATGATTTTTACAGTGTAAGTGTGTTCCAAGTTTTCATAGCTCACTCTAAACAATACTGGGTTAAAGTCAGGTGTGTAAACTAAAATTTTGAAATAAATGAACTTGGAGCAATATTTTCAAAATCACAAAAGCATAGAATGTAGTCCACATTGGTACAGAAGACCATCCAACTTTAGCCAACTTCAGTGAAGTATTCTTACAGGCACGGAAACAAGACAATGAAATATAAGAAACATGAAGTGAAACATTGTGGTGATGCAGAGAAAAATCTTTCTTTCTCCCAAACAGTAATAAACATGTATGGATATAATTTTTTCAGGCTAGTAGAATAAACCTTGCTTTGCCACTATTCTGCAAAATTACAACTAATTTTAATGTTGCGTGTTCATTTTTTATGCTTATTACTTTTTGTTGTAATTTTTAATTCCATGTTCACGACACTAGAAATTGCATATTTATTACATAAACCAATTTCTCCTATGACAAAAATTATACCTAAATTTCTGAATACTTCTTTTTTCCCTGTTTTCACATACATGTGTTAATATTAAACAGTTGTGTAACGTGGGCTGAAGACTTGGTTTTCTGATGTGCTGTGTGTAAAACTAAAACTAGTAGGTTCCTGAGGAAAAGTATTTGCCAAAATGTGGTTTCAAAAGTTTAGTTACTGTGGATCCGTAGCTTTAAATTACGAATGTGTGGCGAACAGTTTGCATTTTCAAGCAAGATAATTTTTTTTTAATTTTCTCATCCCGTATAAAATTTATCTGTTCCCCAGTACTAAGGTTGGTCTAAAAAAAACACCTGATTTTTGTTTAAAAAAAAAAACTTATGTGAACTGGGTAAAGATGAAAGTTACACATCACAGCTACAAGTTAACTTTGTGGCTTAGTAAAATTATTGGTATCAAGTCGTTTCTGTGAGTGACATTAAATGCAGACTCCCTTGAATAGCTGATTACAGACCCCGTGCGAGTCGGCCGGAAATCGTAGGTTGCGTTCGACGTGCGTAAATAATTTTGATTTTGAGGCCAAGCAAGAAACGCGAACAACCGAAGGTGCATCTTCGTCTGCAGTCTCCGTGTTTGAAGCGCGCAAGTCTCCATCTAATGTCTCGTAATTATGAATGGGTACATGCAGTTAATAACTTGACAGTTTGTCGCGACTTGCGAGTTAGAGTGTGTTTGGTTGTACGCGTACCCTGCGCTGTGGGGTGCGGTTACTGCTGGAGCACTTCACTTGTTGCAGGAACTAACAATTGTCCTTACTAGTAGAACCACATTGTGATGCTGGCTACATTTGTTGTTGTTTTATTTGTTTTTTTGTGCATGTTTGTGTATTTGTGCGATGTCCAAATTGTATTTGGGCCGAAAATTTAACTGCACTCATGGTGAGACTCCTTTTTGTGTGTTCCTGGTTTTGTTTTGCAAAAAAAATTGTGCTGACTTTAATCTGTGAATTGTTACTTCAGAGTATCTGGTTATGTTATCGTGTATTCCATATTTTAAAATCTTGAAGTGTTTTTTCGTTGACCGAAGCATAGGTGGCACAAGGTTAATTGCAGGGTAATTATTAAGTTTAGGGGCTTTTCTGAAAAAACGCAAAAAAATTTCAAAATTATGATATATTTCTACTCTACTAATCACGTAGAACACGAATATACTAGGGGCGTAGCTTTAAAATAAGTACAACATATTTAAAAAAATTGAACAAAATTTTGAAAAGAACAGTATAGCCAGTTTGTTTACATTTCTGAATGAAACTTCCTAGATCAACAAAAGTTGCATCAATGGGTTCTGCACAGCTTACATTGTTCATATTTAAGAGGGCGTAATGTTAAAATAAGTAGAACATATTTTAGAAACTTGTGAAATTTTGTTTGTTTACATCTATTAACGTCAGAGGAATTATACCAGCCCCCTACCTAGGCGAGTCAATTTACATTCTTTTGGTGTGTTTTACAGTTCCTTTAAATCCCTACAACCTACATTCGTAGTTTAGTGTAAAACCCAAACAGCCTAGGTTAGTGTAAAACCCTACAATCCTATGTTAGTTTAAAACTGTAAAATAGTGATTCACCCATTGTGGGGCTAGGTTCTGTTAGGTTAGGTGGGCACATATTACGAAATTTGTCGGACGTTAATGCCCCTAGTATATTCGTGTTCTGCATCATTAGTAGAGTGGAAATATACCATTTTCCATTAATTATTTTAATTTTTACAGAAAAGCCCCTAAACTTAATAATTACCAATTGCAGCATTGTGGCTAGCAGAGAACATATTTTTATAACTGGCATTAACGCGCTTACGAAACTGCAATCGTTGGCGGAATGATGCAGTTGAGTGGCTGAAATGCTAATTGAATAGCGTAGTTTTAGAGCTGCGTCTCCTAAACCAAGGTTTATTCACCCTCTGATGTCCTCATGCCACAAGAAACAAATTAGATAAATGTCAGACATTTACCTGTGGCAAGCCGAAATTTGAAGTTCTGAGAAAATGTGGTGGCAAGTCGTGGCTTAATGTTGCAGGTGCTACGAGATTCTCGCATTTAGTAAGAGTGGAAATATGTGGTGGAAAATTGTTTCTAGCTATAGAGGTCTATATAATAAATCAGAATATAGTGTAGAGGAGGTTGAGTGCGAGACTTGAGGGTTGGCAGAACTGGATACTAGTAGAGGTGCTGCCATCTGTATTGAACATGTGTAATGAACATAGGTACATATAGGCTATTCAAGGAAAAGTGAGCACTTCTGAAAGCCCTCTCATCTGGAATAATAATCAATAAATTTATTTTATTTTAGCCCTAGGCGTTAACTTCCAAGTGTGGTGGATTACACACACTGTGTTTATTACTTACGTGGCAATATTTTTTTTTTAAAAAGGTGGTTAAAGGATTAAAAAATGGCTGAAAGGATAAAGTAACTAGCACCTTAAAAGTGCCCACTTTACCGTGATCAGCCTATTGGAAGGTGGCCAGCATTACTGGCGAGGTTGCTTCCAGCTAGTGAAGGTCACAGCTGCTGTTATTGCAGCAAGTTTTGTTTTCTGTAATGGCGTGCGCCCGTCTAAGCGACAGAATAGTAGTCTGAGCAAAGTTTTGTGTATGTATTCATGCACGCACGCATGGCTCCACCGTTACAGTAAAGCCGCATTCACAATAGCCCGACGAGCGTGACAAAACTTCGTATTGTATTTTAATCCGTGTTCACGATACCTCGACGGTATCTGCCCGACAATTTTTGTACTTTGCTGTTGGATGACACAAACTCAGCAGTTCATCCATATATCCAATATTTACTATATGAAACACGTATAAAGTGAACGATTCTTTACTATTGACAACATTTGAAGTCATACGAAAATAGATTATTTAAAACAAAAAACCAAAACAAAATGTGATTTTGGTGCCAAGTTAATTATTTACTACAGTAGAAAATTTTTTCGTAGGATTGTATTTGTATTCTTTCTGCATCCGACCAACCCGGCATGATGGAAATTGAATTTGCATTCTTTCGTTGGACTGTGATGTTGCCTACTGTCACGGTGACCTTGCGTTTCATTTGTGACTGTTGTGTTAGGTCCATTAAGATATTGTAACTCTATCATAATGCTGTCATACAATTAACTGACTAACATGTTTCAGTGCCAAGCTACCATATCTCCCCAATGTCTTCCTCTCTCTTCTCTCTTCCTTTTCCTTGCCATTTTTGAGGTGCAATAAACACGTTTCTTGTGAAGAACTTAAATTCAGACGGACTTGCTATTATGTAGTCCCAAAAGTGAAGGGGAAATTTTCTAGGAGAGGGGTTGCTGGCATAGACTAAAGATGAGGTAGACCGTTTTATTTGTTTTCTGCGCATGTACCCAACACTGACTTTTACCCCAAAGGAATACAACTGTCCATACAAATAACCAGCTGTATATGTGGCCTCGCTTGGTTTGTCAGAATTCATTATTTACAAGGTAATTGAAAGGGAAAAAAAGGAGGGATGTTTGTATCATTAATGTACTTAAGTGCATGCCAGTTTAGAGATTACTGGAAAGTTAAACGTAACACTGTTTTAATAGGCCCGCAGCCCTCTTATTGCCGCTTCTGCATTCGTGCTTCTTGCATAAGCTGATGCTTAGCCACCCAGCATGGCGGTTTCATATGCTGTTGTGTAAGATAACGGGCATTATGGGGGAACTCGGGCATTTGCAAGCAAAAGAAACTGCAGTAGAAGGATTCCTTTAACTGTAGAGCTAGTCCTACATTTATACAGACTTTCAAGAAATTACAATAACAGGAGTTCTGCATACAGACCGCATTCTCAAAAATTCACCTGTGCATCAACCGATGTACACCAGACATTCAAAAACTCTTATTTCGGTTGAGTCCGGTTAAACCGATAGATCCACCAGTTCGACCGGCCTGAAAATTTGGTGGATCTGGTGGCTATGCACCAAAACATCAACTAATTAATTTTTTTAACCCTTTCTCCGAAAAAATATAAGATAATACACCTTCAACTTATAATTCTCAAGCATTCCAAAATATACAAAAGTAATTTGTACATAGAGTTTTACAAATGGGCGATGAAAATGTTATAATTTGTGTGTAATTGCATTAATATGTGTCTGAAAACAGATAAAAACACCGCTAAAAATCAACTTGAAGTTCGAAAAATTCCGCAACCGGTGTGCATCGGTGATCGACTGCTGGTGGATACATCGATGAATAATTTTTGAAAACGGGGAGAGAAGTTCGCCGTAGCCAGCGGAAAACAGATTGACAACCGGGAGCAGTTATAGACTTTCTGTTAGGGGTTCATTTTGCCATTGTGCAGGTCCAGACTTCAGGTCTGTGGCACGGGAGAGGGACAAACACTATTGACAATTATAGGAAACAGTATGAAATAAATCAAATTATATCAGTACGTTATTTTAAACACTTCTGACATAATTCATGTCAGTTTTAAAACATTCTCAGGTCAGTTTTATGTCGACGTGAAGGTTTTGAGAGTGGTGCAGAGTCGAGATATTTGGGGGCGGTCATGTCCTCTGTGAGTAGGGTTGCCAGATGTACAGATTTACCCAGAAAAATTCAGATTTTGCTGGTTTTATTCAGCATGCTGTTCTTGTCTGTAACGGCAAGCTCAATGTTCCGATTTGTAAGATTAGCTGCACGACCTAGCAAAAATTAATGCAGTTACAAATTAGTTGATCCCACCGTCCTTTGAAGAAATGTGTATTCTTTTCAAAGCTCACTATTGGTATTAGAGCAATTAGATTTTCACAGTCCTAAAAGACAGAACAGAAAACATATTTTCATGAACAAAAATTTTGAATATTATCTATAAGTATTTTTAGAACTAAATATATCTACAATTTGGCCCTTTTTAGTGCGTGTATCAGCACGAAAGTTTGGTTTATTGGAGGATATTCACGGTAAAGTGAGTATTTTTTTGAAGCCCTTTCATTCATAATTGTAGTCAATAAATATATTTTATTGTAGCCCTAGACGTTAACTTACGAGTGCGGTGGAATATTCACACACTGTGTTATTACTTACATGGCAATATTTATTTTAAAAGTGGTGGAAGGATACAAAATGGCTGATAGGAAAAAAGTAACTAGGGCCTTAAAAGTGCTCACTTTACCAAGAACAGCCATAAATGTGTAACTGTTGGACATATGCAAGATCTTTGTTAATTTGGGATGTGTTGAAAATGCAATGTTGCCAACTCATTTACTGGTTTTCCTTTCTGAATGTCTGGCAACCCTGTGTGTGAGCATCCTCTGGATCCGCCCGTGGTAGGTAGTGACCAGTTGTGGGTCTTACTGTAGTAACATGTGGTCACAAATTACTTTGAGTGCAAGCTGTCTTAACAAACTCGACAGCAGGACTTCGGGGAACTTTACGTTGTAAACCAAATACCCCTCAAGTACTACTATGCACTGAACTGTTACTAAATACAAATTCTTCTCTGAGAGTGTTGTGAAGGTGAATAATATTTTAAAAGTACTTTGTGAAGAAGTATTATTTTAGATGACCGTAAAGTGATTTTAAATGAAGAAATGTTGGATTTGGTGAAACTTTTTCCTCTCCGAGATGTGTTAAAAGTTGGGGAAATATGATGGCACAGTTTGTAATACAGAACAGTAATGACCGGTCGGTGTTCATTAATTTTACGTTAGTCACTCTGTTGCTTTTTCTTGTTCACAGCAAAAATTTTTGTTGTGTTTGGCAAGCGTTTGATTTCACAGTAAATGTGGTGAGTTTGACCACCCCATCACGGAGTTGCTCCCGGATTCTCACACGTAGGAATTGTGCTGGACGATGCCATTGGTCTGCAGGTTTTCTCGGGGATCTCCCATTTCCTCCACCCTTGCATTCTGGTGCTGCTCCGTACTTACATCTGCTCTTAAGACATTGATGCGAAGAGCCGCCCAAATCTCTCCACTCCATTCTAATGACCTCACTGCCAATGAGACGTTAAATCCTACCTACCTTTTTTTTTAAAATTACCATATCAAAATTATTTTGTGGG